>VZTZ01005657.1:700180-735461 GCA_013400955.1 Drymodes brunneopygia | reverse complement strand
CCAATAACCTGTGCCTCATCTAAACCTAAGGATCTCAGGAACATGCCCTGAACTACTAATTCAACTTTGTCTTTAGAAGGGAATCTCTAGATCAAGATTAAAACAAATAAATGTAGCACTCTGTGCAATGTTCAGTAGCTAGCAGAGTTTTGAGTGCTGGTGCTTAGAGGGAGTTCAGGTGCCAAGGACAGGATTCAGGTACTGAAACTGAGGGTTTGTGTCTGTCTGAGGTGTTTGTGTCCCTTCCGTGGCTTGATCCTTTGTCTCCAGGAACACTCCAGGAACTAGTCCTGTCACATCTGCCAGCTGATCTCTTAGACACCCTGGGATATCTCAGGTAGCAAGAGGTGCTCTTGTTTAGGGAATCAAAATCCTGCTCAAAGTGCCCAATTCAGAGAACTGAATTGCCTTCCACGGCTACTGACTGCACCAACCAACTCTAGTGGAAGCTTGGATGCCAAGTGCAGACAGCCACACAACCCTGCACGTGGTAGTTGTCTAAATCCAAAGCTGACTTTCAGCTCTGTAAAGTATTCCTGGCACCAAACATGGTCTGACATGTCTTTTGGAGGCAACTTGAGCCCTGAAATGCTGTGCTGGAACTGTATATGTTGTTAATCAATGGTGTGAAATTGATGCTTCAGGATTAATTTCCTCCCACATATTTCAGACATCTGTTCATGCAGAAAGCCCTAAAGGGGCTTTTCCTACAGCATAGCCTGTGGATTTTTTTTTTTTTTTTGAGATCTCCCTGAGCAAAACTGTTCATTTTTAATGAAATTTGTGAGCCTAACTCTTGTAAGTGTAATGACATTAAGTTTATATCACGGCGTTACAGGATTTTGGTGGAGGATGAAGTAGATTGGGATCAAGGTGGGGATTTTGTGATCAGCTCTTCCTCCTATGAAGCCCACCAAGCTGAGGTGGTTACACTCAAAGAAATCCACGGTCTTAATATAAGAATTCATGAACACCTTCTGCACAGGCACATTGGTAAGGAATTTTTCTCTCCTTTTTCTGAGAGTTTTCTTCTGAAGTATTGACTTTCCATTTCATGTCTCAACAAGATCAATTCCACTTCATTGTGGTATCTTCCTTTCTTTCTCTGTATACTTCTTTTTTCTTGCTGAGTCTAACATGAATTTCTTTGAATGGATTTAGTTCAGTGCTGAATCCTTTTGGAAAACTTTCTGGTGTTTCAAGTTGACCTGGTTCACAGAGAGAGAAAGTAATTTTTCCTTTTTTAAAGGAAAAGGAAATGTAGGATTTTAGGCCCTTTGCACAATTTCTATGGTATGTCAAAAACCTAGAAAAGAATTTAACCCCACCCTTTTTTCAAATAAATTATATTCATAAAGTCTCAAGTACAAAACTTTTAAAATTCCAAGGCGTGAAAATAATGTATTTATAAACTATTTTCTAAATAAACATAAAGTCTGCATATAGCTTTATTTTCTGTGTAGATTGCATGGGAACTATATTTTTGTGGAAAAAAGGGTCCAGTGTTGATACTTATTTACTTTTATTTCAGCCTATAAAGTAAATTTATTACCATCTATTTAACAATAACAAAAGGATTTTATTTAGAGGTCAAATTCTGAACCTTCAAACCAAGAATTTTTCTTGTGCATATCAATATTTTTAAAATTTGATCTTTATTCCAGCAGTCACACAAATGAGTATAATGGATAAAAAGATCCAGAGATATGATGTTTTCAATGGTGAACGTTTAAATGGCTGTGCCAGTAATCAAAGCTTCACTTGGAACTGAGCTCTGTTCTGCAATTATCCACAGTGTTAATCAACAGTAGCCTCCATGGCACAGGTTTTTTTTATGACAATTGCATTTTTCAAACAAAATGTGCAGTTCAAAGCATAGCACATCTAGGCTTCATTTCCAGCAGTTTATGCATTTTAGGCCTTTCTTTTTAGCTGATATAGATGTAATAAATGTATCATGAGGTGACATTACTGCTTACACACTGAGTAATGCAGAAATTGTTAGATACAGCTGAAAAAAAGGACTGATGGGACAATTAAGAGGTAAACTCTGGGTTTCACCTGGGCAAATGTGGATACCTGCAGTAAATGTTCACACATGAGCGAGTCACTCTCAGCTCCCTTGATAATTAAAGCAGGAAAATACACACAATGCATGCTTCTCACAGATAAGTATTTTATCTGCCCCTAAAGCAGGTGTATAAAATACACAACAAATTGCACTTGAGATTTGCCTATTGCTCTCCATCATGCATAAAACCAACTTGGATAACTAAATCACATCTGCAGGTGTCTGAAGTCACCTGAGATTAATCCAGGCTAAATAAATAAATAAATAAATAAATAAATAAATATCCAGCTGCATAAACTTGTGCAAAAGTCTCCTCTAGAAATACATTGAAAAAAGTGCTTTAAAATCCTTTTAGAAAGCACACACAAGCAAGACTCTGTAGCAAAGAGGTTTTTGGCATTGACATGAGTCTGATCCTGAGGAAGATTCATGCAGATCAACTCTGCAGTGTGCTGAAGAGGAACTCCAGCACGCAGAGCTTGGAAGAAATGGAGTGTGAACCTGTTCATTGCTTTGGCACCTGCACACCGCAGGGGAAAGGTTTAGCACCTTCTTGTTCTAAAAACAAGATATCTTGGTAAAATATAAGCACAGGGTAAATATTTGATGGGCAGGTGGCCTTTCTGGTTTTGTGTTGATGCACGCGGATTGCGCTGGGGGTGAAACACACCTGAATGTCAGTGCAGATTCTGCAGAGGAGCTGTCAGGATTTATGTCCTTCAAAGCACTGGTTTATGGGTATGATAGACACTTATCACATTTGCTTTCTTGAAACTCCCCAGGGCGTCCCCATGACACAGAGGATGGCAGACGCATCCCTTTGGCTGCGGAGGTTGGGCTCCTCACACGGAACGTGCAGATCCAGTCTGATGTGGCTTGTGCTGGGAGGATGCTGGTGGGACACCTCACAGACTCCAGTGGGATGGAGTTTGAAGGTAGTTAGATACACCTGTCCTCAACAACCACACTGGTTTTGCCCAAGAAAGAGGTGCAGCAATACATGTATCCATTCCCATGTGCTGTGAAAGTCAGAACAAACGGACTGTCAGGAAATATGAAACAGGAGCAGCACTAAAAATACATAAATATAGAAGATAATTTAGGAGGGGCTGCTCTGTGTTTTGTAAGGTTATGACTTTGTACATATTTATTAACAAATATCCATCACTACAATACACTGATAAATAGCTGCTGTTGTATATCTGAGTGTTGTTAACATGGTTGTCCTTACGTGTTCTTAGGTAATAAAAGCTTTTATTTCACTCCAGTTATCTCATTGCAGGTGCTCTTCAACTCTTAAATGTTCAATTTTTGAACTTTGGGCCTCCTCAGCTTTCTGCCATTGAATTCAGGAATGTATCCCAGGAGTCCTCAGTGGTCTCTTCCAGCATTAGTGGCAGCTGTGGAGCTGGCATTAAAGCAGTCATGAGCAGTGGGATCTTGCTGCACAATAATGTGGTGTTCAACACCACTGGACCTGGCATTGATTTGGAAGGGAAAAATCACTCTCTCATCAGGAACCTTGTCATTCTGAGCAGGCAGCCAGCAGGTTCATTAAACTGGGTTGCCAGCATCAAGGTGAACCTGGCCACTGGTGTCTCCCTTCTTGGCAATGCTGTGGCAGGATCTGAGAGAATTGGCTTCCATGTCAGGGGCCAGGAATGCTCACTAGATGGAGAATATTGCAGTGGAAATGTGGCCCATTCGAGCCTCCATGGCGTTCACCTGTACCAGGAAGATGGATTTCAGAGCTGCACTAGAATCACAGGATTTCTGTCCTATAAGAATTATGACTATGGTGTTATGCTCCACCTTGGAGGCAGCGTTATCCTGGAAAATGTGGAGCTGGTGGACAACACCGTGGGACTCCTGGCAATGGTGCACTGTGTCTATGCTGAACAATGCTACACGGGGAAAAAATTCATAGAGCTTAAAAACTCCATCATTGTTGCCACAAGCTCGACTTTTGACTGCCTCAGAGACAGGATCAGGCCTCTCTCAGCTGATGCAACAGCCCAGGACCGAGCCCCACGCTACCCTCTGAGAGGCCGTGTTGGGATTTTATGGCCCACGTTCACCACTGTTCCCAGCCAAAGGCCAGAGGATCCCTGGCACAAAACTGGGCGTTGTCCAAAAGCCTTGGGAATCATGAAGTTGAAAGGTTGGTCTTCTGCCTCCACTGGCCAGACTGTTCTGTCACTGTTTTTCTCCACTAATTTAATTTTTCCAATTGAAGTTGCAGCCTCACACAAATGGACATGTTGGAGAAATCAGACCCTCAGTGAAACTGATAAGGGAATTCTTCTAAAACTTGGTACAGTTTAATTAAAAAAAAAAAAAAAAAAAAAAAAAAAAGGATATTTTTCACTTCCTGAATCTACTGCAGAATAATTGTTGCCCAGAGAAACTGTGGCTGCCCCATCCCTGTAGGTGCTCAGGGCAAAGTTGGATGGGGCTTGGAGCAACTTGGGATAGTGAAAAGTGTCCCTGGCCACGGCAGGGGGGTGGAATGAGATGATCTTTAAGGTCCCTTCCAACCCAAACCATTCTTGGTTTCTACGATTCCATGATAACTCTGTCCCATGATAATAGGTTCTACCTCACACATACCTGCCTTCTGTGTTAATTTTCCAGTCAATTCATCTCTCTGACCCACAGTTACCTCTGCCTAAATAAAGATACCAAATCTGAGAAATGAATCACTCTGTGGATGGAATTGCCACAGAACGTAATAACTACAGCTCACAGAAGCAGTTATGACCTTTATTGGGATAAGAGGCTGCACAAGAGGAATAGAGGTCTGTTATGTATCCTGGATCTTTGTTTCAAGTGAATCATTCAGTCCCCAGAGCAATATTTGCCTATAGCAGAACCCTGATGGCTGGTTGCAATGGTGGGATCCAAATACCTCACTGCTTTTTGTGTCTTTATTCCTTACTGTTACTTTAACAAGAACAATCCTTATCTCCTTTTTACTGAAGAACAAGAGAGATAGAGAAAGGCAAATAGACTTGTGAAGTCTAAAAAATTCTTGGCAAAATACAGATTTTGGAGCTGCACAGGAGTTAAGTCCCAGAGCCAAGTATGTGTCATGACACCGTTTGTCTTATATCAATCTCCAACATGTAGCAAAACCATCCAAGGCAGGTTGTTATTTAACTGGTTCTTACTTATTCAAATGATAATGTTTTACTCTGTTGTTTTTTTTTTCTCTCTCAGTTACAATTTCTCTACTTTCATTTCCTATATGTATGACTTGGTTTGTGTGAGTTTAGGATATGATTTTGCTACAGAGTATTCTAAAGCCACATGAAGATCTACGAGCAATACTATTATCCTGATTAAAAAATAATTCATACAGATATATATATATGGGAGCAATTTAACATGGAAAATATCACAGGAAAAAACCCACTTTCTTATCTCTGGTTATGGCACTCTTTTAACCACTTTTCCCTGCTTGATCTTCTCTTAATCCCTGGCAGAAGTCACCTTTACTGGTTTTACAAAGAGCTGTTACAGTGAAGACAGGGATGTCTGTATCATGTCAAATGCTGATCATTTAGGCATCATGCCTCTCATCACAGCAGAGACATCAAGGATGTTACATGTCAGTGAGAAGGACAAGTTCTACTTTCATCCAACAAGGTAAAATGCTTCATTCTGAACTATCTTTTTTCAAAAAACCCCCCAAACACCTACAGCTTTGGAACTATCCTCCCCTCATCTCTGCTCTTGTACTGCTGCTTCTGTCTGACAAAAATGAACAAGCTCTGACATCAAACAAACATGCACAGAAAAACTCAAATACAGAAAAAAAAAAGAAATAGAAAACCACTACCAAATTTATTTTACTGCAATCTTTAATAATTTGAGTTTTGAATTCCGTCAAGGTGCATCTCTGGACCAATCCTACTGTATTTCTCCTTTTCCTGACATTTGTGTAGCAAAACAAGCCTCACATATCCCATTTCTTAAACCCCCATCCTGAGCATCTCTGACTTCTCAGCCTCAGGCTTCAGAAAATGTCAGGACCTCCAGGAAAAAACCCTGAGACTGGGAATGTCCTTTTGGTCGGGGAAGCGTGGCTTGATTTGTGCCTGCGAGATCACATCAGAAATGTTGATCAGTACCAGGCAGGCTGTGAGATGTCAAATGATTGCCAGAACTGCTCCTGCCCAGGGAGAATATCATCTGTGAGTGTTGAGGAGGGAGGGGAGAACTTCATCTGTAACCTTAAGTCACTGCTGGTTGCAGTGGTTTAGACATACCACATCCAATGGAAACCACATGCCTATTTATTTATTGCAGTCACTGAACACAATACAGAGGCTATGTCAGGAAAGCCTTGAAGTAGCAAAAAAATATTCCAGCATGGACTCCACTTGCCAGTCAAAAATAATTGGAGGTGTCCCACACTGCTATGTTTAGAGCCCCTCCAGCCTTCTGCCAGAATTTCTTATTTTATTCTATATTTTTGCTTTTTGCTCTGGGCATTAGTTTGCGTGTAGATTTCTGAGCCCTGTCCAGCTTGTCAGCTCCCATTATGTTTCACTCTTGTATCCATCCCACAATATTCTCCTAGTAGTGAGCTGCTGAATACCTGGTCCCGTGTGAGAGCTGGTGGTTTTCAAACGTGAGGGATGCACATGGGTTACTGAATGCTTCCTTGGGAGGCTGCTGAGCCTCTGAGGGTGGTTACATCTCCCAGTGCTCTTCATGCAATATCTGCATGCATTTATTTAATCCACCTTTGCAGCTGCTGAGCTCGATCCTGGCTGTGGCTGCACTGTTCTGCTTCAACACCCTAAAGGGATGGATTATGTCCTGTCAAAGAGAAGATGAGCATTGCCTTGGAGCAAGAGAGGAAATAGAAACATCAGGGAGTACAGCAAATCCATGAAGCACTTTGCTTGTCCCATTGGTAGACCTAACCAGCAGAAATGCTGGATCTGCTGTGAGATGGTCAAGAACTGAACTGTCATGATCAGAAGAGGTCTTTGTTCTCTGCCTCTTTTGAGCTGGGTTGGCTGGGGGAATTGGCTTTTTTGTTCCTCTGCCCTTACTGCAAATCTCTGCCTATACCTGTTCGCCTCATTCAAGGTACCAGCAATCAGGTTTTCTCAGCCTGAGACCAAAAAAATTCTGCATTTTCTTTAGGGTTTAATGTGAATCCATGTGGCAACCTGAAAATGTCTCCATGGAGTTCGCTGAAGCACAAGTCTTTTTATCATACTGATCTCTGGCATGGTGTGAGATGCTCAGTTCACCAGTTCCTTTAAGCTGTGTTGAACCTTTAGTCAATCTGCAATTAAAAGAAATTCAGCTCACTACACTTTAGTGATCCAAAAATTAGGCATGTGATCTAAACACACTGAGCTCCTTCTGGAGTCAATTTCCTTGTTTAGGAAATGATTCATCTCAAATGTCCTATATTTGTGTCAGGTGAGTTCCCCTCAACACACCTGTCCTATTACAGGTACCTTCCTCTGTGACAGCCAGTAATTAATGACTTACATGGAAATTTATAGGTTTTTCTGGCTGTTCCAAGCCACTAATAATAATGTTACCTTCCCTACTTATAAGTGTGCAAACCTCTGAAGACATCATGCTCCCCGAAAAGAGATGCAAAGGCTCGAGGAAAGCCCTTTTCAAGGATTTGGATGGAGGTGTCCTGGACCTGGAACCACCTGTCTCTGTTTTCCCAAAGTCAGAATTTGAATGGACACAGTTCTACTCAGAAGCTGGTAAGTGCATGTGCTGACGGGAGTGTTTGCAAAGTCACGCAGACATTTGAGTCATCAGAAAAAGGCTTTCACTGAGACCTGCAGCTGAGGTTGAGGTGATGGTGTGGTGGTCCCAGTCTCTGTGATTCCTTTCCAGGATGGATGCAGTGAATTGTGCTGTGGAAGTCTGGGGTGGCTCAGTGTGCAGCTCTGTGCCCACCAGTGCCACTCTGCCTTCTTGCAGAATCATTTCACCCGGCATCCTCAGCTCCTTTAGGGTCTGATTCACTAGGTTGGATAGTAGAAAAAAATTCTTCCCTGTGAGGGTGGGGAGGCCCTGGTACAGGTTGCCCAGAGGAGCTGTGGCTGCCCCTGGATCCCTGGAAGTGCCCAAGGCCAGGTTGGACAGGGCTTGGATCAACCTGGGATAGTGGAAGATGTCCCTGCCCATGGCAGGAGGTGGAATTTGATGATCTTTAGGGTCCCTTCTAACTCAAACCATTCCATGGCTGATCATTCTACCTGCCCCTTGCAAAGTCCTTTGAGAGCATTAAGGGGCACGTGCCATGGAAACACCACACAACTGCAAAATAATACCAGTAATTGGCCCCACAAGGATTTTCAACCACATCCCACTGAGGAGATAATCAAGCTGAAAACCCACTCCAGAAGTTTGATGACCCCTCTCTGTTTAAAAAAAAAGTCCCATTCTGCTCAGTAACCACTTTCTGAAGGCTCCCACAGCAAGGCTCCGTTCTCCTCCTGATTAGAGCTCAGCTCTCTGGTTCCAAATAAACTCTTTAATTACAATTAGCATTCCCTGTGCCTGCTGCTGATGGCAGCCATTTTGCTGTGGAGATGCATCGTTTGTGACTCTGCTGGTATGAGAGACTGATGGGAGGGACTGTAATTAATCCTGTTTTCCTTCACACTCTAAAACTGATTAAACACAAGAAGAACTTTAATCTTTAAACAAAATGTGCAAGGCTTTTCCTCCAAGGATCCTGCTCTAGCTGGCTGCTTACAAGGTTGATTAATGCATTGTCTAGGTGCAAACACTGATTTTTACTGTACCTTTCCCGCCCTAATTATGAATCACATTCAAGCACTAATGCTCTGGTACTGTTACCACTTAGCACCTGAATATTAATGAATATATTTGCATACAACACCTGGATTTTATTCAGATTCCCACCATTTTTAGCACATCCAAGCACACAGTCATAGGTGTGACAGGAATCCCACCATCTAAAGTGCACTGAGGGTGCAACCTTCACTCTATGGGGTTTATCTCCTTGTGTGATGGAGGTAACAGCATATGGTAAATGTTGCCTGCCTCTGAGGCTATGTCAGAATTGCTGTGTTTTCTTCTTGCTGCCCAAATCTGAATGGGGGTTTTTCCCCCTTCCCTTCACAAATGTGTGTTAAATTCCTCTGCATTTCTTGTTCTGACCTGCGGTTCCTTTTGTCACCAGGCTGACATTTGTAAAGGCACAACTTGATGATAAGGTGAGTTTGTGCTCATCTTCCCTTCTCTCCCTCCTCCTCTTCCTTCTGGAAAGTTATAGTTTCTGGAAAGCACTGATTGTTTTTTACAGTGCAATGTAGGCTCCCAGGATAGACAAATTGGAGAAAAACTCAACTTTCCTGCTTCCCACTGATTTCCTGCCAGCAGGACCAGAGCAGTTATCATCCCCCTGTGCTGGGCAAACCTCAAGCCCTGTGTTTAGTTTTGAGCTCCTCACTGCAATAAAGACATTGAGGGGCTGGAGTGTGTCCAGAGAAGGGAAAGGAGCTGGGAAAGGCTCTGGAATACAAGTCCTATGAGGAGCAGCTGAGGAGGGAGCTGAGGTTCCTTAGTCTGGAGAAAAGAAGGCTCAGGGGGACTCTCTACAACTTCCTGAAAACAAGGATCAGCCTCTTCTCCCAGGAAACTAGTGATAGGTCAAGGGGAAATAGCCTCAAGCTGCACTAGGGAAGTTTCAGGTTGGATTTTAGGAAAAATTTCTTCCCAGAAAAGGTGGTTGGGCATTGGCACAGGCTGCCCAGGGTGGGGCTGAGGCCACCATCCCTGGAAGCATTAAGAAAACCAAGCAGATGTGGCCCTTTGTGGTATGGTTTGGTGGGAATGGTGGCATTCACTCTGTCTGGGCTTGATGACTCTGAGGTCTTTTCCAGCCTTCATGATTCTGTAGGGGCAGACTTCCCCTTGGTGTGACAATGCTTCAAGGCCTGTGAAGATGGTGGTGTTGTCACAGAATTATAAAATCACAGAATGGCTTGGAAGGGGTGTTGGAACTGGGTGATCTTTAAAGTCCCTTCCAGTCCAAACCACTCTGTGATTGTATGATTCTACGATACACATAAATATTTATGATTGTGTGATTCTATGATACAAATAAATATTTATGTTCACTTCAAACTTCCAGTTTGGCCAATCAGGTTGAAATTACTGTCCCTCACCTATTTCTAGATACTCTGATTACTCCACAGGGAGCAAACCAAAACACTCAATACACTTCAAGGATGCAAAAGCCACAGAGATGTTTTATCAGAATAAGAAATATCACAGGGAAGAGGATGTGAGAGCCATAACTGGGGCACATTCAGAATGATATTAATGCTCCTGAATTCACATGATGTCTTTTATTGAAGATGCAATTGGTATAGAATGTATGAAATTTATTATTTCTATACCCACCTTTTTTCCCCCCTTTGTTTTCCCAAACTTTTACCCGATGAGTTTGCTCTTTGCTCATAGACCAAGTCTTATATTGTGATTCTCTGAAGAAGCAGAATTGTTCACTTCAAAACAAAGTTTTAGTTTTCTGGATAAACCACAGAATTCAGAAAAAAGAACAAAATAGGAGGGAACAGATCCAAGATTTTTTTTGCTATTATTATTTCTACTGCAAGAAAAAAGGAGTAACAACAAAAGTGGGTTTGAGTCCAAGAAAGCATAATTACTTTTTAATATGAGAGTCCTTTTTAATCTTTTTTTTTTGTCTTTTAAATATAATGCCTCAAAAGTTTAAAATTAAATGTTTTCCAACACCCTCCTCCCTAAATAATTTATGAGGAACTTTCAAAGTACCTTTTTTCGAATTATCCAAAACAATTTAATGAGTTTAACATGAATTTGTAATTATTTTAATCTCTTTGAGCTGCCATTTTTGGATGACAAAATGTTTTTCTCCTAAAACTCATGTCTAGAGCAAGCCTCTTGCAAAAGAGCTTGGGGCCAGGCCTGGAGCACTAAATGGTTCCATGATACAGGAAATACCAGAATCATAAGCTATACGGCAGAATTAGCTATAAACAGGAGTGTCTTGGTGGGGAATGAAGGATAAGTGAGCAGTTTGTGTATTCAGCTGATTCCTATGTCCAGGTTAAAGCTCCAGCTCCACAAAGGGCACCTGGTACAGCCATCCCTGTGTAGTTAAAGGATCAGCCAGTTGCTGGCTTTCTGTAGTCTTCATAGGAGTCTGTTATCACAGTTCCTCACATCTATAATTTGTGATGATTCCTAGAAATATTGAAATTCATTGTCTTCCCTTGGTGGAAATGGAGCTGAGGACCTGAAATGAGTAGAAGATCCAGCTGTCCCCACCTCTGTTGTCCCCAGTGTTGTCATAGAACCGTAGAATTTTAGAATGGTTTGGGTTGGAGGGGACCTCAAAGGTCATCTCATTCCACCCCTTGGCATTGGCAGGGACACCTTCCACTACAGTCCACTGGTGTCCTCTCCAGTGAGCAAAGAGAGATTGACCCATTAGGTGAGTGATACACAGAATCAGAGAGATGAAAACAAGTCTTTCAAGTTTTAGTCTTGAGCCTGCAGACATATGCTTTCTTCCTGCTGATAGATACATTCTAGATATAATTTAAAGCAATTTGGACTGAATAATCATTGAATCATAAAGCAGACCAGGTTGGAAGTGGACTCAAAAGCTCATCTGGTCCACCCTTTTGTGGGAAAGGAACATTATCTAGCACCCTGTCCAGCTGCATTTTGAAAAACTCAAAATGAGGATACAGTGGAGACTCTACCATGTCCCTGGGGAGGCTGTTCCAATAAACTATAGAATCACAGAATAGTTTGGGTTGGAAGGGACATTAAAGATCATCTTGTTTCATCCCCCTGCCATGGGCAGGGACACCTTCCACTATCCCAGGTTGCTCCAAGCCCCATCCAACCTGGCCTTGGACACTTCCAGCAATGGGACAACTAGAACACCCAGTGATTGCTGTCACTGTGAAAAAAAACTTATTTCTTGTATTGAGATGAGAACTTTCCTGGTGCCAGTAGTGCCTGTAGCCCATGGTCTTCCCCACGTGTCTCCTTGGGAAGAGAGAGCCTCATCCTCCTTGTTGCTTCCCTGTAAGTCCTGGAATATTGTGTCAGGATCTCTCCTGAGCCTTGTCTCCTCCAGGGAGAACAGAGCGAATCCTTCAGCCTTCCCCCAGAGGAGAGGCTCCCCAGCCTTTTGACCAACTTTGTGTCCTTCCTTCAGTCCCCTCTGATTGTGATTTACTGGGGGATGATGAAGCCCTGAGCTATCTGATGTACATTCATGTAACTTTTTCTTTCTGTTGTAAACATGTTCTCCTTGCATTTTGTGTGAATAATTGAATTTATTTTGTACTTTACACCAGTCAAACCTGACAGCTCCTTGTAAGTTCTTTGGATACAGTAGAAGAATCAGTGAAAATTAGGTCTGTAATACCCCTGTGGGATGGACATTTGTTTTGGCACTAGTTTTCCAGGAAGAAGAGAGAATTTGTGACTTGCCCAAGGTCAGTCATTGAATTAAAAAATATCTTTGCAGAACCCTGACAATCAGACTTTGAATCTTAAGAAAACCCCACCCTGTTAAGGCAGGTGGAACTTTATGGTTGCATTGACTAGAATCAGCCCAAAGTGTATTTTACATAGCACTTTTTACTAAAAAATCACTCCTGGATCATATTTTGGGATATTACTGAACATTTAAATTCTGGCTACAATATAAACAAACAAACAAACAAAAAATTACAGTTATGTTTTAGTTTTTTCAATAATTCTTAAAAAAAACCCAGAGAAATTTTTTTAAATTGACTCAGCTTTAGTGTGAATCTGTTGGTGAGAGGATCAGTGTTGTGGACAACTGAATTTTTTACCTGACCAGCAAATCATTGAGATTGTATTTTCCTGTGTCATTTTCAATCTAGACAAATCTAAAGCTGTGAAATTGCTCAGTAGTCTTGCTTGCTCTCTAGAGGTAATCATTACATTTTCTAAATAATAAAGAGGAAAGTGTTTAATATGTAAATGCTTGTCTGAAGCAAGTTATGCAGACATTTAACACTGAATTTTATCAAAAACTGCTGTTAAAACTCTTTGAAATGTAACATTGAAATTAAAAGTCATAAATGAATATACAGAAGTTTGCTAATTTCATCAGAAATACAATAAAATATCACATTTAGGTAAAAACAGTCTAAATTAAGTCAGGTTATGGGTCAAAGATTTTTGTACAATTTTCTTTTTCTGGTAATTTTAATTATTGAATAAAAAACTCAAATAATAGTTGGGGAAGTGTAGAATTTTGAGACATAGACTGGCAGTATAAGTTAGGGCTAAGGCTGGGTGAAAATGTTGCACCATAAATATTTAATATTCCAAGGACTATGATTGCCCACACTAGCTATGCTTAATCATTTTCAGTAATTAAAGATGTCTGAGAAGAAAATGCAGGTTTGGTAGATCTGCAAGGAATGAAACAATGCAATATCAGCACTGTTTTCCTCTGGAGCTTTTTTTGTTGCTGCTGTTCACAAATAGAAATTTGCTTTTTCTGCAATAAATGGCCCATGCAAAATGGGTTGGATGTAGCAATGAAGGACATTAAAAGAGCTCTTCCCAAGCTATTGTTTTATAAAAACCAAACCTAATATGATCAGAAAATGCTTGTAATTCTTAATTTTCCTGAAAACACATTTCTGGTAAAGATTTCAGCAGACCTTAATTAAGTTGAGACCAAAGCAGAGAATAAAGTTGGAAGGATTTTTGTGATGCTCATGGGAGAACTAAGTTTAAAGTAATCCAAAGGGAAATTAAGTTATTTTTATATCTTTGATGTCTATGTGGTGGCTCATCAGGGGTGAGATGGTTGAACACACTGAATTAAAGAATCAGCTCTGCCAACTGCAGTACAGCAGAGTGAGGGACAATTCTGTGGCTGAAGAAACCACCAGCTGGGAAAAAAGATAGGACAAGGAATGGCTTTAAACTGACAGAAGACAGGTTTGGATTAGAGGTATGGAAGAAATTCTTGGCTGTGAGGGTGGTGAGGCCCTGGCACAGGGTGCCCAGAGAATCTGTGGCTGTTCCATCCCTGGCAGTGTCCAAGGCCAGGCTGGATGGGGCTTGGAGCAAGATGGGATAGTGGAAGGTGTCCCTGCCCATGGCAGGGGGTGGAACAAGATGAACTCCTTGGTGTCTTCCAGCACAAACCAGTCTGTGATTCTGTGATCTGGATGCTACCACAAGACTTCCTTAGGGGGCAGCTCTGCCAGGGAAAACAACTCCTCTGCATGAATTCTTTTGGTAAATCATGGAAGAACCAGGCAGAGTTGGGGCTGTAGCAAACAAGGCCAGCATTGGGGCTGAGGTGACCATGCCACATCTCCATTTTGAAATACTATAGATTGCTTTCCCTCACACTCACCTGCATTTCAGACTCCAATAAACAGCTATTTTCCTTTTTCAGGGATGCTTTTTCCTTAATTCTGAAGCTAGGATATGTGAGATGAATGGCACTGTTCATTTTCCATGTGATCAGCATAGAGCAATGTATATACACACATATCATATATCACAAGGTGTACAATTCTATACAATTCTATAAGCCTATCAAACCTTATTTCCTTGTTCCCATCAAACAAGGGTATCAAATTCTTTTCTCCTGGTGTAGCCAAAAAAACCTTGGGCAAATCCAACCATTTTGCACGTTTACTGCTGTAAATGGAGTTTAGCTTTTTGTGCCACCCTTTCTGCTTCTTTTCTAAATTCCTCAGGTTCTTTCAAACAGTCATGCACTGATGTTCAGCTGCATGAAATGTAAAATATGTATACATATCTATTAGGAATGATTATCCAAATGAATTTTGGAAAAACTGATTATGAAGTCAGGTCCCTGACAATGGGAGATAACCTTGCCCCTTAGGATAGCAATCCTTTTTGAAGATGTGCCAACAAATAGTTTGTGCCTACACTTGCTATCAGAAATTCTTGCCTTCTCCTTTTAGCCTTAATCCCTGAGGATAAAAGAGCAGGTTTTTCATTTCCAAACTCAGCTCCTGTATTTAAGGAACTACTTAGAAAAATGTCACCATTTTTAGAGTTTGTGAAATCTCGGAGAGCCTGTTTGCTTCCCTGGGGGGCTCAGTGCCCCCAAAACACCATGACACCTTCATTTAGGATTCTAGTTATGGATTTGAAACCCACCTCTCTCTCTTGTTTTATAAAAATATCTGCATCCCAAGCATAAGATTTTTTATCATTGACATGATGAAGCTTCTATTTCAGTGTTGTGATTCCTAAATTGTGATTCATAAATCATTGGTGGTCCATGAAACCTGAATACCTGATAGATACACTACTCATGGATTTATTTAGGAGCCTAAAAATTGAAGGTGTAAAACATTATTAGGCTTTTGGAAAAGAGGAGATTTGTAGAATGACTGGAAAAGTTGGTTCACAGTCCTGAGGAAAAGAGGTGGATAAGATGTTTAGGAATGGCCTTCAAAAATTTGACAGACTGTTGTGGAGCAGAGAGAAATAAATTGCTCCCAAAGTCTGTGCAATCAGAAATGATGGACTGAAGTTTTATCAGGATAACTTTAAGTGTTGGGAGGAAATGCTGGAATAAAGACAGTGAAACACAAGTGTAGCTTGCCTGAGTGAGTTGTAGAGTCCATATCAGTGGTAACATCCTTAAATGGTCCGAATAGAGCTGATCTTTTTCTCATTGGGTGGAGGATGGATGAAATAATTTCAAATGTCCCTTTCTGCACTCATTTTCAAAATTCTGAAAGGATACCAATGTCCTTCAAGAATCTTTGGGGTCTGGCTAATTTATGGGGCTAAAGCTAGGATGTTGTGGAAGAAAGACTTGGTAATTAGGACTTTCTAAATGCATATGATGACGACAAAGAGTGACCACTGGAGAGGAAAGAGGTGATCTCCCAATCCAAGTGTTCGGTTCCTGTCATGCAGACTGCCTGTTGTTGTGGAATGCCAGTGAGCTTGAAAAGTTGTACAATATGAAAGTGTAGAGATGAGTCCCGTGGAAAATGATGTCCAGAGTCTGAGTGGAGTTTGCAGCACCAGGGAAACAAAACTGGCACAGGTTGCCCAGGGAAGTTGTGGAAGCACCATTCCTGGAAATGTTCCAGGCCAGATTTGATGAGGCTGGGAGCAACCTGGGATAGTGGAAGGTGTCTCTGCCCATGGCAGGAGATTGGAATGAGGTGATCTTTAAAGTCCCTTCCAACCCAAACTATTCTATTCCTTATCTGGTGCCTCTCCTCAAAGCTCAGTTGCTCAGACATCCCTCATATTTTCCAAAGGAATTATTTCATTCTTATTTATCATTCCTGCTTTGATGATGCCCACAAATCTGAGTCAGTCATTGGCTTTCATTCCTACAAGACACCATCCAGAAACTTTTCCAGCATCTTCTGGAAGAATCACAGAGAATCACAGAACAATTTGGGTTGGAATGGACCTTGAAAATCATCTCATTTCAAATCTCTGCCACGGGCAGGGACACCTTCCACTACACCAGATTGCTCCAAGCCCCATCCAACCTGGCCTTGGACACTTTCAGGGATGGGGCAGCCACGGCTTCTCTGGGCAACCCGTGCCAGGGCCTCACCACCCTCACAGGGAAGAGTTTCTTCCTAATATCCAATCTACACCTACTCACTTTCAATTTGAATCTATTCCCCTTTGTCTTGTCAATCCATGCTCTTGTCAATATTCTCTCTCCATCTTTCTTGTTGACTCACTACAAGTACTGGAAGGCCCCAATTAGGTCATCCCAAAGCCTTCAGTTCTTCAGGCTGAGCAATTCCAATTGTCTCAGCCTTTCCTCATGGCAGAGGTGCACCATCCCTCTGATCATCCTGGTGCCTCCTCTGGACTTGCTCCAGCAGCTCCAGGTCCTTCCTGTGCTGGAATTCCAGGGCTGGGGCAGCTCTGCAGGTGGGGTTTCACCTGAGCAAGGCAGAGGAGCAGAATCACTTCCCTTGATCTGCTGCCCATGCTGCCTTTGATGCAGCTGCTGCAGAAGGTGCTGATATTAAAAGTCAAGCCAGAATGTGTCAGGAGAAACAGAGGGAAGTGGAGAAATGAGTTTCTCCAGTGAGGCAGTGATGGAACCAAGGACAGCATCTACATGGAAACACCCTCTCCAGCCTTGCTGGCTGTTACCTTTAAGGAGGCAAGATGGTTGTGTTTATGCAATTAAAAAAAAAAAGAAAAAAGAAAAAAAAGAAATTTCATCCTGCAAGCATAACTATATTATTTCCCTTAGATCTTAGAAACATATCTATAATCCAACCAAACTGCTGAGTGGGAGTTTGAGGAGCTTTACGGGGGAAGCACCGCATTTTGCAACAATTAATTTTGCAGAGGAAGCAGCCTGTTTAAAGACGCCTGCAGCAGTCACTAAAATATGTGTTGTTTTTCAAGGCCACCAGACACACAGTTGGCTAGGTTGGCTAATAAACAAAACAACAATGCAAAGAAAAAACCAAAAAACCCAAACCCAGCCTCGTGGGGTTTGCAGGAAGAAGGGATGAGAAATAAAATGAATAATGCTTACCTGCTAGGGGTGGGTGAAGACTATAATTGTTTAGCCCCCAGCAGATCCCTGCAAGGGTTAAAAATGACAAAGATATTAGTTGGTGACTGCTAAGATTGTTGGTTTGAAGCTTTGGGCAAAACACAGACTGTTATTTACCGGACTTGGTCGATTTACTTCTTAATGCAATAATGACCTGTGAAATGAAACGTGAGCTAGACAATTGTTCCTCATTGTTTCCAGTAAAACATCCTTTCATACCCCATTAAACCACCATTAATTCCATTTGAAAGAGAAGCAGGCACAAACACCAAGGGATATCTCTCTCTTTTCCTCTTTTCCTCTCTTTGTGGGACTGATCAAGGCCTGTGGATGGAAAAGCAGCTTTTTCACCCATTTTAGGGGGAGTTGAGCAGCCTGTGGGGTACATATTTCTGAATGAACACCACAGAGATCTACTGGACTGGCACCCAGTGGATCAGATTCCTGAGTTTTACAGAATGTATCAGCAAATCTGCCAAACACAGTCAGTTTATTGGTGTTTATGTGTCAGGTTTCTGTCTCTTTTTTTAGATTGACTTTTCCAAGCATAAGATTTATGTAATCATGCAGTGTATGTGCAGATATATGGGTACATCATTTCCCTTCCTGAACTTTTAAACACATTTTTAATTTTAAATGAAAGTAGTAGATGGATAAGTCCTCAAGGTAGTAGGTTCCTACAGGTTTAAAAAAAGTTTGGGTTAGTGAAGGAAAACTCTATGAGTGAACCTCTCTGTCCCCCACAAAATTTTTCCATTTGAAATCTATTTCTTGGCTACTAAGAAATGTTCTCTGGAGAGAAACTTCAGTTTTGTGTCTCAACTAAAGGAAAAACTTTTGCACAGTGGTTCATGGCTGAGAATCCAGTCACAGCTCTGTAGTAAAACACTAGTTCCACTTTGTATGGAACTGGTTTTTTTACCTCCTGATTCTCCTCTGCTGTGACACTGAAGGATGCGTTGATGTGGCACTGAGGGACATGGTTTAGAGGGACTTGGCAGCCTTATATTTACAGCTGCACTTGATCTCAGAGTTCTTTTCCAAAGCCAAACCTCCACAGCCTTCCCAATCAGTAACCAAATTGTCTTCCTGCTGCCTTTTGGCCTTACCTGAAATCTAGACCAGGACATTTATTCAGTTCTTTGGCAGGTGTTGTCCAGCTGCAAGGAGGTTGCCATGGGTCAATGGCCTTGATCCAAGAGCACCACTGATTTCATGCAAGCACCGTTTGACAGCCCATAATATAACTTTTCATCATATCACCTGCTTTTCAGTTGCTTCTACTTTTATATTTTATTTTATTTCATACTCTATACTTTTATGTTTTTTGCTACACTAGATGCCTTTCTTTCTCCCTGATAGATTTATGCCTGGGGAAAGATTTTTTTCTGAAAGTTTGCTCAGAAATAGTTCAGCTGCAATGAACAAATTGAAGCTTTCTTTTGGTGTGTGTTAGAAAACAAATCTCTAAACTCTAGAACCTATGGGCTTACAGTGGAGGTTGAAGGTTATCAGGGAAACAACTCTGTGGGCAGTGAATTATTTTCTATCCACAGTCTTTGTGAAAAACTGTGGCCAGAACTATTTATGAAAATAAACTGCTGAGATTCATTATCTTCTCAAGTTCTTTGAAAGATCTAAGCCTTGTCTATCACTCGTGAAAATTTCAGTTCCTCCTCTGCCACGTTGTTTGAAGCACAGACATCAAATATTTTCCTGAGTATCAAATCCCACATTCTAGTTCCCTTGCATTGCATCTGCTAATTAACAAAAGAATTCTGGGCACTTTGTGACCCTTGTTGCTGCCCAAGGGCTGTGTCCCCAGGAGGCAAACATGTGTTGTGTCCTGACTTTACAGACTGGGCTGGGCAGGAGCCAAGGGATTACACAGAGTCCGCTGGGACTGAATGGAAAAGAGACCTCAAAGTTTAACCAGCAACAAGTATGGCATCCACTGGGATAAAGCTGGTTGGGTTTTGATTCGCCAGACTTATTATTAAAGCACCTAGCACAGTTTAGCTTGTTTAGTATGGAGATTTTTTTTTTGTGTGTGTGCCTGTATGTGACTCAATGATTATTTATAAGATCAAGTTTCGCTTGCAAAAAACCAAAAAAAAAAACCAAACCAAACCAAAAAAAAACCCAAAACCAAAACCAAACCAAACTAAACCAAACCAAAAAAACACAAACCATTTTGTGGAAGGTTATAATTGCAATTCTAAAAAGAGATGGAGAATGAGAAATGCAAAATCCCTTGTCATGAATATGAAGAGCAATGACCTGGGAAAGTAGGTATCTTTTTTCCTTCCCCTCTAACTCTTCCTACGTAGCCCTGCTCTGATTCAGAGCAAATCATGACAGTCTGTTTGTGTGTGTGCAAACATTTGTGTTTATACACACACAGGCACTATCCTCACAACTGTTCCTGGGAGCGTTTCATCATTTTTTCCTCTTATCTTCCAAATATTAGCATTTAATGAAATACACATTTCCTTCATTTATCTTGAACCTACTCCAAGGCCAGCAAATACCAGAACCTCAAATGTTATGACAGGATAGATTCTTTATTGGTTTGTTTTCTTTTCATTCTTTCTGTTTTCACTGTGATTTTTATTTTTTTAAAAAAAAGATTATAGACCCTTGTGTTCCAGCTCAAGGAACCTGGTTTCCAACCGAGGTACACAAATATGTCTGAAAAAATGTCCCTGAGACCCATCCAATGCAGACAGCTGTGCAGCAAACAGGAAATTGAGGAAGTCAAGTTCATCAGAGGCACAGGATTTCCTTCGTGGATGTTTCAGATAAGGCATCTTCAATTTTTCCATGCTGGATCAGTGCTGTAAAAGAGCCATGAGAAAAGCAGGGGAATTATCGCCCTGTGCTTTGATGTCAGGGATGTAAAAGCATAACTGAAAGACAGGTGCTCGTGGGGGCCATCACACCTTGGCCATGCTGACATGGGCCCATCCAAGCAAACTCTCACTTCTCCATCTGGCAGGACATGAGTGAGCTCTGAACCAGGAGCTGTGTCAATGTGACACACAGGAGCAGGACTGCTAAGGATGTCTGAGTTTTGAGGAGAGGTCCCAGGTAATGAATGGAGTAATAGAATTATTTGGGTTGGAAGGGACTTATAAGACCAGTTCTTTCCACCTCCTGCCATCATCAGGGACACCTTCCACTGTCCCAGGCTGCTCCAAGCCCCAACCAGTCTGGCCTTGGACACTTCCAGGGATGGGGCAGCCACAGATTCTCTGGGAAATGCGCGCCAGGGCCTCAGCACCCTCGCAGTAAGGAAGTCACTTGATTACACTGTGAAATGAGCTTAATTCTTCTTTTTCCCTCCACCTATTAGTTTGTAATGACTCTTGACATTTCAGTGTCAGGAACGACAGAAGTGTCTGTGCAGCATCTGGTGTGGTGTGATTCCAAACTAGCTTAAGTCCCCTATAAACACTGGGAAAAATGACAAACTGGTGATTGCCAGTGTTCCCATGGCATTGCTAAATCAGGCAAGGACTTAGATGTTGCCTGTGTGACCTTAGTTTGCCTTCCTCTCCTCTTCGTGCTTTTAAGTTTTGACAGTCTTTGTCTGCTGTGACAGATTTCATGATCACACTAACAAGCAAGCAGTTTTGACTCATTTGGCCCAAAATGTAATTGCTCTGGAGATGGCTCAGGGCTGTGTGCTGCCAAGTTTGTATAATAGAGAAGGATATGGGGAGACCTTATTATGGCCTTTCAATACTTAAAGGGAACTTTTAAGAAAGATGAGGACAGACATTTTAGCAGGTCCTGCTGCAACAGAACAAGGGTTGATGGTTTTAAAAAAGAAGGTTGTTGACTTAGATTAGAGATGAGGGAGAGGGTTTTACAATGAGGGTGGTGAAACACTGGCACAGGTTGTCCAGAGAGGTGGTGGCTGTTTCATCCCTGGAAACTTTCAAGGCCAGGTTGGACAGGGCTTGGAGAAACCTGGGATAGTGGAAGGTGTCCCTGCCCATGGCAGAGGTTGGAACTGGATGATCTTTAACGTCCCTTCTAACCCAAAACATTCCAGAATTCTATGATTCTATGTCATGCACATCAAAAACCAGCAGGAAGTGCACAACCATCCATCCCAGTTTCAACCATAGCGCACTCAGGACAACAACATAATAGAGCATTTTAATGAATGAAGATGTAAGCGTTGAAAGCTTGGGCCAAGAGGTTGCTACATGCAAAAAGCTGCATTTCACAATATAATTAGTGAGGCAAAACATGCAAAATCTTCATTTATAAAGCATAGCTTTGATATGGATGTCATCACGCTACCAAAGTTCAAAGCTCATGTGGTTGACACTATGTGCACCATGGGGTTCTCAGGATATGTAGCACGAGTATAATATAATGCTTAGTCAAAATAATTAGTTGAAAAGAACATATTCATTTCCTAGTGAATTTTTGGAGAAATAGATCAGTGCTTTGGGAAAAAAAAAGTTATTAACTGGCATTGCGTGTAAGAAACTGGAAAAGAAATGTTTTCATCTGGGGAAGTTATGTTGAATATTCAGTTTTAGATCATGCCAAGAACATGTTTATTAACTTAACATGTACAAGTTTTTATTAATTTCAATATACAAATACATAAATATGTTATTCTAAATATAAATATGTTTATGGATATATATGATTATAAAATCCTTCCGCATTCTCTGGCTTCTGGGAAGAGACCCACAACCAGTGAGGCATCTCCCACAGCACCATAAGGTGCTTTTGAAGAACTTTTCAATGAGTGTGGGTTTTTTTTCTTTTTTTAAATCTGTTGTTGGCATGCTAAATTGACAGCAGCACTTGATCTTGTCTTCGAAAATAAGTTGTCAAGACAAGATAACCCTGTAACTGCAATTTGCCCCACAATGGAAGTCATGGCCCCGTGCAATATATTGGACTTCTGTGTCCTTGATTTTTTTTGCCTTTGTCTTTCCTATTCTTTTTTTCAAATCTGGGTAACTGCCCAATAATTCTAGTTTCAAAAGGACCTATTTTCTGGTTGCTTGGATAAGGCAACTTGAATTAAAACTTTGGCATAGACCTTTCTTAAGAGACCAATATAGAATTTAATTTCTGTGTTTGACAAGCTAATTGGCCAAGGTTTAAAACCATCAGTTATGCAATAAAACAGTATGCAATTAATTAAAGGGAGCTGATTATTTTCAGTCAGGCTCTGTTCCTGAAACATCCTTCTACTCCCCAGTAAACTTTGTTCCTGTGGTGGTTTTTCTGAAATTAATAAGCACATTGCAAAACCAGGGTAAGCCTTTCTCATTGTTTGCTTCCCGTGCTCACCACGATGCAACAGTTACTGGACTGAAAATGAAATTAAATCCTTATAAGCTCCATATTGAAAGAGCAACATTTTATTCTCCTCTGTGGGATTGACAGAATCACGGAATCCTTTAGGTTGGAAAAGTCCTCTAAAGCCATCGAGTCCAACCAGTACTGCCAAGTCCACCACTAAACCATGTCCCAGACACTGAACACTCTCAAGGATGGTGATTCCACCAGTCCCTGGGCAGCCTGTTCCAGTGCCTGAGCACCCTTCCAGTGAGGAAATTGTTCCTGAGACAGATTATAGAATTAGCTGACCAAAAATGGCTTCAAGGTTCCACCCCAAGGGTCCCTGGGCAGCCCAAGTGGGTTCAAGGTTACACCAAAAATTAAATATGAAAGAAATAGAAGAATACAGCTCTATTGGATAAATAGTTGGAGAGAATACTTGGCAAAAATTTCCCTAATAGCTGTGAGAGTCCTTGGATCTTCTTGGATCTCTTGATGCAACTTGTGATGAATTAGTTAATTTTTCTGTCCATGTCTTTCTCTGAGGAATGACCACAGTTAAAAGCACAGCTCACACTGGAGCAGGGCTGGGCCATCTCTGATCTCTGTGCCTTAGGAGATGGACACAACTGCTTTCTTTTCATCTCTGGAGGGGGAGCTAAGAGATAAAGCAACTGCAGGATGTGTCAGGAATCAAGCTGGGTTGACCTGCCCTTGCTGTGGGGTGAAGGAATAGGCTGTGCCACTTGTTGAGGACATTTCTTGTTCTTTGAATAATAGATCACAGAATGATTTTGGGTTAGAAGGGACATTAAAGATCATCCAGTTCCAACCCCTGCCATAGGCAGGGACACCTCCCACTATCCCAGGGTGCTCCAAGCCCTGTCCAACCTGGCCTTGGACCCTTCCAGGGATGGAACAGCACATCTTCTCTGGGCAGCCTGTGCCAGGGTCTCACCAGCCTCTAAATAAATAATTTCTTCACAATATTTAATCTAAATCTACTCTTCTTCATCTTAAGGCCATTTCCCCTGGTCCTATCTCTATATGTCCTTGTGAAAAGTACTTCTTCTAATCCCCCTCTAGATACTGGAAGGCTGCTCTTAGATTTCCCTAAAAGTTATTATAAATTATTAGAGTTGTAAGTAGAATCAGTTTAAATGCTTTTTTCATCACAGGAAAATTATATGATGTCCCCCTTACTGTTTGAAACCACAGAGTAAGACATCTAAATCAGCTGTAGAGAAACTGTTCTGCCCAGCTGTCCTTGCAATCAGCTTCAGGTGGCTGCTTTGGGTCCTTGTGCAGGGAGGGAAACCTGCCTTCTCCTTTCCCTCTCCAGACCCCAAGGACACAAATTTCCTCAGCCACTCAAATTTGTGTCTCAAGGAAGAAGGAAGCCTAATGTAAGTCAGTCACCACACATAACAAGAAACATCCCTTCTTTGGGAGACTGAGGCTCTCTGGGAAAAGCTCTCACCCCATGAGTGCCTGAAGAGCACTCCAGAGAAAAGAACCCCAAACAAGTCAGAGATGAAATAAAAGTGCAGGGCTGCCCACAACAACATTGTGCAAAGAGGAATCTTACAGAGCTCTAGGAACAGCTTGAAAAATCAGATTCAAATTTTAACATGTTTTTAGTGTAATGTTGGAGGCAGTGGTTACTTTGGAAAGAATAATCAGCATTTATAGACTGACTTCTTTTCTCATACCCCCTGTTTTCCAAAGCAGCCATTAATTCAGGATAGTTTGACCTGAAGGTAAAACAAATTCCTGTACTATTTGTTTGTGTATCCTGTCTCACCCACTCTTTTAGCCATTCAAACCTCCAATGGTAAAGTGTCCCAGAATTTGTGTGACTGACAACTTCTGGGCACGAGGTGATCCTTAGGAATTCTTATTGATAGCCAGTACCTCCATGTATTATTGCAGACTGAACAAGTCACTTGTGTTCTCTAATATATTCAGGTTTTGGATGTTTTCTGGGTGTTTTTTTACTGTTCTCTACAAAGTGAGTGTGAGTTCTGGTTCAGTATAAATCAGTATAGAAGTTTGTTTGTTAACTTTGTCTGATTTTATGTAGATGTTGTTTTCAAAGAAGCCCTTTGTAACTAATAACTCTTCACTGCAACCCTGGAAGGCTCACAGGTTATGGGATGGTGGTTCAGGCAAGAGGGTGGGTGGGAAAAAGTCAATAATAATACCAATAAAAAAGCCATATTTCTGATCAAAGCAGCAAGTGCTTGAATAAAGATTGTATTAAAAAGAGAAAAATGTAGAGGTCTTGTTAAAACTGTTGGGTTAGTGTCCAGTTATGTGGATTTTCCCTCTAGTGCTTATTCTGGCATTCATTAAACCCTGATAAGTTACATAGAAACACTTGAAAGAATGATTAGAAATGCTATGTGTGAATAATAGAATTGCTTAAAGGGAAATGGAAATTCTTAAAGGGAAATGCATACTGACATGGAAAGTGAACTTGTGCAATTTTCTCATTGTCCAGGGTTATTATCTTATTCTTCTTATTTTGAGGGTGTTGAATTTGTATTCTTTTATGTTCACATTTTGGGAGCTGCTTAGGGAAATAATATTGCTGCAGTGGGATTCAGATGTGCTGAAGGTTTTTCAAAAAGTAGTGTCTTTATTTGGGTGTCTCTCTTTGAGAGGCTTGGGTTTGGAGGAGAAGGGTAGAAAAAAATTCCAAACCTACACAGGATTTTCCTCTCCATCCTCCCATTTTCTTGGGGTGAAAGTCCTCATAATTCAGTTTCAGATGACTTTTCACAGGTGTTTCATGGTAAATAGGTTCAACAGAGTCCATCTTTGCATGGAAAGGGCACCTTGCCAACAGGAATGACAAGGGGACCCTTCGTGTGGCAGGAAATGATGCAGCCAGCACTTTCAGGAGGCTTTTTGCTAGAGTAGAGGTTTATTTCTTGTTTATTTGGTGTTGCTATTTAAACAACCAGAGTGTTAATGGCTGCAGTGGAAGGTTAAACCAAAATTGACTTGTTGCCACGAGAACATGTTCTATTCCTTTTCTCTGCTCTTCATGTTACAGAAATAATATTTCAGCACTGAGGCAGAGGGGAGCAGAGCTGATCCTGTGGTTGAATTAGGAAGCCAAGCTATGAAAGCCCTAATCTAAACTGTGGGATAATGAGATGTGAGAGGATTTTCTGAGGTCCACTGCTGATCACATAGGGTTTATTTAGTAAGATGGGAGTGTTTTCACTGAGATAAAAGCTTAGGTTTCATTGAGAGAAGTTTCAAAACCAACCTTCAACACTTTAAGCCACAGTGGTTTAATGGGACATGGAAAAGCATTTTTTAAGCCATTCTGAGGTTTTTTGCTCTACATGAGCTATATGTGGGTATAACATTGACATGCCTTTCCTTGCCAATGTTATCCAATGGAATCTGAGAAGTGTTTTGCCCTTGTATTTTCTTTTTCAACAATGTGGTCAAAAAAAAATCTCCAAGTCAGAGGACGAAACCGTGCACCTCTGATCTCAATGTCTGTGTTGACACAACTCTCAAAGAAGGGTCCGTGGAGAAGCTCAGGACTTGGTGAGCTCCCAGATCCATCCAGCTTTCACCCCACAGAGACCACACAGGTAGATGATGGCAGTGTAGAAATACCTGAGGTCACCCACGGACAACAGGTCCAAGGGTCCTTCATGGTCTGATTTCAAGCAAACCGAGGCTCAGAGAATCACATGTGCTCTAAAAGCTGTTTTCCCCTTTTTTCTAGGACCTGTGATTCCTGGTTTATTGCTGCTGTGGGCTGTGGGTCAGGTCCTGAGGGGGACCTTGCAGTGTGCCAAGGGGAAGATGTATATGTATCCTGAATGTCATGGACAGGGTTAGATTAGCTTGCTTTTCCAACGAGACATTCAGGTTAAACTCAAAAGATTCATCTTGCCTACCTGAAATAGTCTCTCTCCCCCTAAAACTGGTGTCTAAAATGCATAAATTTCCTGTGTAAGGTGTTGATTTCTCTCAGCTGAAGGAGCCGTGCTCAGACTCAGACACTCATGGCAAAACCAGCAAATGTATAAACTAGATAAAAAGCCAGATCTAGGAGTAAGAATTGCATGGAGAATATTTCCCATGTGGTCGATGGGGATGTTCTCTGAATTGGTTTTGTAAGACTCCATCATAATTTTGCCAGTGAAAATGTAGTACAGAAAAACCATGGCCTTCTGAGGATGACAGTAGGCATCACGGTTGGATTTTCTGGTGATATCTGGAAGACAGATTCACCTTTTTCTGATTGGGAGGGGGGGTTTAGATTAGATTCGATGTTAGGACGAAATTCTTCCCAGAGAGGGGAGTGAGGCCCATGCACTCGTTGCCCAAAGAAGCTGTGGATGTCCCATCCCTGGAAGTGTCCAAGGCCAGGTTGGAGGGGGCTTGGAGCAACCTGGGATAGTGGAAGGTGTCCCTGCCCATGGAAAGGGGGTTGGAACAAGGTGGTCTTTAAGGTCCTTTCCAACTCAAACTGCTCTGTGACTCCATGATTTCACTCTTATCACTTTCCTTTCAATCCCTGGGCTAATTCAGTATCAAATTTTAGGTAGATTGGGCTATTTCAGCAATACATTGAGCTGATTGGTGAAACCTGCGTAAACCTCCTTCTGTTGCCAACACATTTATGCAAAAATTGAGCAATATTAAATAATTATATTCTGCATTTTTGCAAAACCGATATCATTCTTAGTTTTTCTGTGAAAAAATATTTTAACCTTAATCTTAAAATACAGACCATAAATGTGTATTTTAATTGAGTGTACACATGGCGTGTTATGTGTTTGTAATACTTGAAATAAAATGTGCATATATATGTGTATATACATATATATATTTCAAAATAATAATATATAGTAGATGTTTAACAGGATTCTGCTGCCTTTGGTGTGCAGATCATGGAATAGTGAAGCTGTCTCTTTTTTTCCTCCTGCTGCCACAATCCTTTTGGTCACCGTCACCCCCTGCAATCCAGTGATCTAAAAAACAAGGACTGGCAGTGACAAAGCATCAGAGGGAAGCTAAAATCCGTGTGGCATGTGACATAGAGAAAAGGTCACATTGCCCTGCATCAGCCTTCTCTTAAGTCAAGTTAATTAATGGTTCTTTTTTTTTCTGATTCAACTGGATGGGCCTCCAGGCAAAGCTCTATTTGTAATGGCACCGTGCTCTGGAGTCACCCAGCCTGGCGCTGGCTGTGCCCCTGCATGTCCCCATGGCTTCAGGCCAGGAGGCATCAGCTCAAACCTCCACTCACACTTTTCAGGTGAGTGTATTGTTCCCAAGTCAGCTGGCAAAGGGTAATAATGAGCCTGATCTAGGTGTCTTGCCTAGAAAATCCAAACAGTGGTATGAGCATTATGGAGCAAAGCAGACAGGAGGTGCAAAGAAAGTCTCAAATGAGAAGCCACAATAATTTCAGCTTTCTTTGTTGTGAATGTGCAATGGATTCCTGTTCACAAAAGAAAAAAGAATCATCTCAAAAGAGGAAGTGAGATTGAAATGAAGAGGCAAAATAAGTCCCTGGTCTTTGCTGAGGGCAGGTGTCTGACTGAGCTGCAGTGAGCAGCAGTGTCTGCCTCTTTCTTCATCTCTGCCTCCACCCTGCTGGGATATGGTTCATGATATGCTTTACTGGGCATGGTTGTGTCTGGTTGAAGGCTGGACTTGATGATCCTGGAGGTCTTTTCCAATCTGAGCAGTTCTATGATTCTATGATTCTATGACTGTATGATTCAGCAATTCTATGATTCTACGAATGTATGATGTGTTTGTGTCCTTTTTCCTGTATGCTGTGCACAGATGTTGTTTGCTGAGGTGTTGTCCATGACCCTGGACCTGCATGGGGTCCTCCTGAGGGGCCTGACCTCACATTCCCATTGTCCTACTCTCTGTGGGTACATTTACACACAGCCCCAGCTTGTGCTTCTGACTCCTCCTGGCACTGATGGAATCTGCTCTGGGTCAGCCCTATTTATCTCTGAACCTGTGCTCAGAGCAAATGTTTCTTTGCACTCCATGTCATATGGTTAAATACACAGCAAGAGGTTTCACTGAGCTTCACACCTCTCATCCAAGGCAAGAGCAGACAGCAGAGTTCTCTCCAAAAACCACTGGTGATAGAGTCCTGGTGGTGTAGCCATTCCTCACCTATTCCCACTCTTACTCTTGCATTTGTTCAGTGTGTCTGTGAGAGGTTTTACCCAGCTTCTTTGTGATTGTGAGGCTTTAGGGACACATTTTTCATCCATAGTTTGCCAGAGCATCTGCTTTAGAGGGATGTCCACATGTGATGAGCTGAATTGGTGGCACCACCAAACATCAGACTATTTCCCACAGTTAAGTGTGGCCAGAACCTCACTGAACTTGTAGATTGGGACTGATTGCTGAAGACCAGAGTTCAATCCAGCTGCATCAACCTACGGAGACACAAGCTGAGTAGAGACAGGAAATTATTCCCAGGTTTGCTCTTGGGGTGACTCCGGTCCTCCCAAGCCCATCCTCCTTGTATTAATTAAGGTTGCAGTGGGTAGGCAGGTTTCTCCTCATCTGTTGTCAATCTATTGCCTATTTCCAGCAGGGAAATAACAGCCAGGAGGTGACTAAGTTGTCCCTTCCTTCTCTTCCACTCAAGTTTGAAGCCTGCTCTTGCAATAAATGGAAGGTACACACCAGCAACTTGGTTTCCTGCCTCATTAAGAGTTGAATAATAACCAGAAATAGTGCTTTTTTTAGCTTTAAATATTTTTCTACTGAAAGAAAATGTCAGTGTTCTAATGGAAGGTGTCCCTGCCCATGGCATGGGTCTGGAACTAGACAATATTTAAAAGTCCCTTCAACCCAAACCATTGCGTGACTCTGAACTTCCAAAGTGTGATGAAGTTCAGCAACCTTCAACAACGCCAAAAAAAGACCAAAAATCTCACACAATATCTGCTTGGTCTTCTCCTCTGGGTGTGAACTCTTCTCTCAAACAGGCCCAGAAATTATCTGGGCTGCAGGTTTCTCTGTCTGTTTCCTTAGGCTTGCGATATCTCTCTGACTGGTCTCTGCCCTCTGTTAAATTTTGCAGGTAAATCTGGGGGCACAGGGCCACTCTCCAGGGGCAGAAGTTCAGGTGGACAGGGGTGATGTCCATGCTAAATAAATAAAATGACACAGAGGTGCAATCCACTGCTCTGCAAAGATGTTCACCACAGCCCCTGGCATGCTTTAGTCCTGAGCCAAGTAATACTCTCCCAAACAATTCTTGGGTTCTTGGGTGCAGTTTGGGAGTTTGCATGTGCCAAGGAACATTTCCAGCTGGTCTGGTGGATGAATCCATCCTGTTTTTAAAGCTGAGATAGTTTAAAAGATGAATGCAGCCAGATCATGTCAATTGGCCTCGGTGTCTGGGAATACTCCTGGGCACATTTAATTTACTGGTGGAGATGTAGCCAGAATGTCTCTTCAGGACCACCCATTACTTAAATATCTGTGTTGAAGCTGATCTTTCTTGCACCAGTCTGATTGTATCCCACTGCCTCTGGTTTTAAAGATCTTATTTTTCCCTTTTGGCTGCTGTAACGAATCTGGGACGTGATCTGCTGTCTCCATAAATCCATGTTGTGTGGGTTTACTTGGTCTTCAAAGACACTCAGGTTCTAAGAGCTGTTGTTTCTTTTTAATTTTCCAACTCTGAGGTGATTAAGCAACTCTGACTATAGTGAATTAAAAGTAATCCTTTCTCTTTTGCAGTTTATGTGTTATATTTTTTGAACAATTTTTGTTCTTTTTTGCCTTTTTAGGGTTTCTCATTTATATTTAAATAGCCAGCAAAGTCATTGCTGACACTGTTGGAGTACGGCATGCTGGTAAAGAAAAATCTGATGGTGGCAACCCCATTTTTAATTCTACCAGTGCCTCCAATGCTCCTGAGTAGCCTGAAATTGGACATAGCCTTATCCCTGGAAGTGTTCGAGGACAGGGTTTTTGAGCAGTCTGGTCTAGTGGAAGGTGTCCCTGCCCATGGCCAACTCTTAGTGTGGCCATTTATATAAATTTTAAAATCCCTTTCGCTCCAGACCAGATTTGTTGCATCCAAATTGGGATGGTCACAAATCACATTAAGCCTCAGACAGTTCCTAGACACAGTTTTGGTCAGTGCTAGCTGACCTAGACAAAAAAACATGCCAGACGTTGTTCTAGGAATGTAAAACATTTGTGATTGAGCACTAGGTTTGAGGCATAAACCTTCATAAGTGTGGACATAGCCTCAGTGTACCTCTTTTAAAGACTAATGGAAAATATCTGTGTCCCACTGTGTCCCAGAAGGTGGAGTTGAGTCTGGAAAATGTGTGATTCAAGCTTTTGAGACTTTTCATCATGGACAGCATGTTTAACATGCCATCCCTACCCCAGCCCTAAATGAAGAAAAGTCGCTGTGGCAGATCAGATGTTTTTTCTGTTTATTTTTCTGTCCTTTATGAGTGAAATTCAGCCCACCAAAATCTCAGACATTGTTCCTGGCTTCATTCATAGCTAAGTTCTGAGGTGTTTAGTCCCCACTGGCATCACTAATGTAGAGAGTTCTATGACAGAAGTTTGGTCTCTGAGAGTAGAACTGGCAGGTTACTGTTCCCCTCAAATCCTTCTTATTGATCCCTCAAATGTGGATTAAAAGCAAAAGCACTGGAAAATAAAGCAAAGGAAAGGGTTGAACAATACCTTCCAGTTCTTTCAGTGATTTCTGCTGCCTACAGCAGGGAGGAGAAAGATTTGGGAACTACAGGAGATGCTTGGCCTTCGAATTGGCAATTTTCATTGGTGCTGCTTGCTCAAATTGTGTGTAAGGGTAGAGCCAGAACTATTCTGGTTCACAACACACCCTATGCAGACACTTCTTGCATAAAGTGCCTTTGTACTCTCTGAAATGTCATTTCACTTGTTATTAAATTGACCAAATTGAAATCTCAGTTTTGGTGGTTGTTCCCAAACTTACTGTGTATGATTTGGGATTACCTGGGAAAATATTAACTACCTGGGCTTGAATTACATGAAGAATCTCATTACTAAACTGGACTGAAGCTGTCAGGTCCTTGGAAACCCTTTTTTCCATCAGGAGGAGGAGGAGGTGAATTGCCACGCTGGAACTGAAGGTTGGATCTGGTGTAGGTCTCTGTAGGGTTCAGCTCCTAAAAGGTAAACCTCCCTTTCTCTTCCTGCTCTCTTCCTTCCTTCCTCTAAGCCATCTGGGGAGGATTTCACTGACAGCTTTTTGGAGCACAGCAAAGGGGAGTCCTGTCACCACAGACCACTGGCCACAGCACCAACCAGGCAGACAATCTTAACCCGTTCTCACTTCAGAGCAGCACTGTCAGTTTGCACAGATCATCAGGATAATCTCTAAATGGTCACGGAAGCACTGTTCTGGTGAAAACATGGGATACTGATCTCCCCTGATCATCCTGCTTGCTCCTGGGGTGGCTGGGGGTGCCTGGAGGTGAGATATGAACGTGGTGCCTCCGAGATGTCGCATGGGCTTTGATGGCCCAGACCTGATCAATGTCCATACGTCCCTTGGATGCCTGCTGGAAGCTCCTGCAAAGGTCAGGTGTCTTTAGTGCTCTCCCAGAAGGTTTTTAATGGAGTGAGCTGCTAGCTTTTATCCTTCCTCATAATTTCATGAGGCAGAATCCCCCCCTCCCCCAGGCAAGCAGCCAGCCTGCCACCAGCTATTCCCTTTAAAATTATGATGAAGCTTGAAATAAAACACAGCCACGGACTGAACCCACTAACCCTCAGTCCAAAGGTATTAAGGCTGCTGGTTGATAGAGACAATATCTAGTTCTTGGAAATGTTTTGCTTCTAGCACCCCTGGATGATTAGGAAGAGAGGACTTGGCGAAAAAGATAATGATTCTGTATTTGCTGTGGAAATGACAAGTGCAATTAGAATTGCCAACTGAGTTGTGATCAAAATTCTGATTAATTACTTACTGCTATTTCACAGAGAAGAAATTAGTGCGTATCTAATTGGCGTTACTGAAATGTATTCTGTGCCTTGCTTGCATAAATTAAATGTAAAGCACAAATCTACTGCGTGTCCATGAGAGGAAGAGAAAGATGGAGCAAAAGTGAGCCTATGATACAGGGCAGGACCCTCAGGTGATGCAAATCAGGACTGCTCTGGTGAAATCCCTGGATGGTGAGGCTCAGACCCGGGATGCTGAAACAGGTACTTTGATTTGGGTGTTTACCAGGAGTCTGTGCTCTGTGAAAAGAAGAGGTCAGGCTGGAGGATCACAGCAGCCTTTCTTCCAGTCTTATCAAATCTCACTCTATCAAAACCAGTCACAGCAGTATGAAATCCTATTTTCAGCTTGTGATACCACTGCACCAGCCCCCACCATACCATCAGAGACTCGCTATCGCATGATTTTTGTTTGCTTATTTATTTCAATTTCAGCTCTGCACATGCTCCAGGCACATATACAATAATGGCAATTACACATTGTACAAAGCACATCAATAATTTTAGTATGAAAGAGAAGGGAAAGGCAGAGATTCGAGTGCTTTAATCGGCAGGACCACATTATGTCAATGAAGCAGGGACACGGAGGGCTGATTAGATAAATTCTCCCTTGCAGTTCCAGCACCCGGCACTGAAGTGCCCACCATGTTCTGAAAATTAAATGCATGCATTAAAAATGTATCTGCATTTATTTTCCCTCTGGTGTCTTTCTCTTTTTTTTTGGTTTTTCTAACAAACAGAATCTTGTGGAAAAGAAAAAACATCCTTCGATGGGAGCTTTGGCAGTGCCTGTGCTAATTTTTTCTTTAAGGAAGTCAACTTGGTACCTTGGTGGAGAGGGCTGTCAGGGTCCTCCTCCCTGCTCCCCTCAATTAACTTTTATTCTTCAAGCTGCTGCAGGAAAAAGGTTGCAGAAACAGTGAAGCATAGAGACCCTCTGGTTTTGTTAATCTGTGGAACTGTTACCTTGAAAGAAGTTATTTTCCCAAACAGGGGTGTAACTTCTTGCATGCTGTAGGTGCAGCTGAGTGGTCTGGTGTCTTTCTCTTCAATAATCCCCAAAACTGGGATGGAATCCAGCAGACCTATTAATTACCTTGCAGCATCTTGCCATTATCTTTGTCTTCCCTTGCCTTTGGCCTATCCTCATTACAGTGGCATGGAAATAAATGCCCAACCCCAAAAATATTTTTTTTTCTCCTTTCCCATTCTTTCCGTAATGAACTGGTGTCCTGCCTCTTAAATAAGTATTTCACTTCTGCCCACTTGAGTCTGAAAGGGCACAGCCATCACCAGCCAGCTGTAATGTCCTTTCTGTTCCTGTCTTCCTTTCTCTGCCTCTTATCTCCATGATCTTCTCTTCCTTGTCTCCCTCCCCCCAGACAGCTTTATTAAATTCAGACCTTTACCTCTGAGGCCTCTCTGTCTGAGCTCCTGCTCCATGTGAGAAATGGAGAGTGAAAGGCAAAAAAAAAAAAAAGTCAAGATTCCCTTATATTCCTCCTCCCCTCAATGTCCTTGGCAGCACAGAGGAGCTTTCCACAGCACATCCTCCTGGCTGGGCATTCAGGTTACTGGCTGTAGTGTTGTCAGCATTATTAAATATTTTGGGTCCCCAAGGAAACACAATGTGCAAGAAAATGTGAATCCATTTTTGACAACTGACAACATGTGCTTGACATAAAACACCACCCTTTTGGGCAGGGTTTGGGTTGGAAAGAGGAATTATTCATAAACAGAATTTCTGTGGCTTTCATGGAAGTGGTTGTAGCCCAGATTGTCTTGATAAGGCAAGGGAGGTTTGGAAGTGGCTTGCAGCAGTTTTCTACCTGCTGGATTAGCCTTGGTACTTAATACTGAGTACTCTGTGTACTCTGACTCTGGAATGAGCCTTTCCATCCTGGTGGGATACAAACACGAGGCCTCAGCCCACTGTCCCCTGTGACTGCCACGTGAGACTTGTGAAAACTGAACAAACCCTGCCAGATGGGCTCTTTGAAGGCTCTCCAAAATGTCTTGGCTCTTCATGGCACTGAAAGACACTCCCTGATGGCCCAAACCAGCAGAAAGGCCTGTGGAGGCTCCTGCTGAGAGCTTTTCAGATGAGCTTTTTGACTGGTGTGTCCAGAAAATTAAATGTGTTCTGCTATTTTTTCTGCCATAGAATAAATAAGTAAAATTCATGCTTGTGCTTGTTTTATGTGTGTGTCTGGCAATACAGGTGTTATACA
>VZTZ01005657.1:686240-700142 GCA_013400955.1 Drymodes brunneopygia | reverse complement strand
AAAAAAAAAAAAAAAAAAAAAAACCCAGACCAAAATTGTCCATGCTGACAATTCTCTTCATGAAAGTTAGGTAATGTTAACTATTATACTTGCAGGGCATCCTTTAAATCCCAGCAGGATGCCTGGGTTGAGAAGCCTTGGAGAATCCTGAATTGTTCTGCCTATCCTAACACATTATCAGTGCTCTTTTTGTCCTTTTTTTCCTGGTGCTAAAACACTAAAAACTTTCAAAGAAGCAAATCTGCTTAATGCACCTCTCTGCTTTCCTGTGCACTGATAATATTTTCTCACCTCACAGCTTTGATGAGGTTTTGTACAAATTGAATGTTTTTATGCTTAGCCCCATAATGAGGACAATGATCAATAAACACACAGTGCCCCAACGCCAAGAGTTTAAAAAATGTTGTTGACTGTCATGTTTTAGGGCTTGAACATAAGGTAAGTGCCCTCAATAACATTTATTTTCTATTTTTCCAAATGATTTGGAGGATTGCCCGGTGTAGGAATGCAGCTCTATAATTTTATTGTCAGATAGGGTCAGGACATCAGCTGTTTTACATTGGCCTCATGCTGCCATCAGCTAGACCACCTGAGGAAGAGGCCTGCTGGGAATGCATTTTAACCATCCAAACAGGGACATCCAAACCTCTGCAAGTTCAGCCACCAGAAATTACAGGGAAAAGCAGAGAACAAATGGGCTTTGGTTTTACTTGCTTCCAACACCATACAATGGGCTGTCCTTTCTCTTTTCTGCTTCCCATTGCAGCCTGGGATGTTTTCAGACTAAACAAGTCCCTGAAACCTGAAACTTGGCCATCACTTATGGAAGTACCCTATGCAGCATGGTTAATAAATAAAAAGTTAAGAAAAATATAAAGACAACGTTTCCACTATTAACAAAAGACTCTTCAAAGCTACTCTTTTGCTCTGGGCTTTTACAATAATAAGCTGAAAAAATACATTAGAGAGCAGAGTCCTTGCTAGCCACTTCATATTTCATTTTGCCTCTCACTTGTCTATTTATTTTCACGTCTTTCCTGATTACTTCTCAATTGTAGAAAGACAACATTAGGCACAATGAGTTTTAAATATACTCCCTGGCCAAAATAACTCCAAGGGCTGTCTGAAATTTCAAACAGCTCTCTAGTGAGTCTGGAATTAAACGTAAAGGAAGTGATCTTCACTAGTTAGAGCAGGCAATCAGGACTGGTGGATGATTTCATTGCTCCACCAATACATTTATTATTTTCCTCCATGGGTCTCACACCACACAACCAGGATCAGTGTGGCTCTGTCCATTCACATTTATATGAACATGAAGAACATTCTCTGGTGAAGTACAAAAGATGTTCCACCTCCAAATGTACTCTTTTCCTATTGGAGCTGTCCAGAAGGCTTGGGATGGGGCAAGGAACAGCCCTTGGGCTACCTAAAATAACCAGGCATGAGTATAACAACTACTTTCAAAATCATCCTTCAAAGCTTCTCAAACAGTCTTGAAAGCATCTGAAGTTCTGCATGAAAGTGTCATTGGGATCACAGATCTTTCCCAAATAATTTTCAACCTTGGCAACTCCGTTGGTCGCACTCTAACCTGGGAGTTTTGTCCTATGAAACTTAAAAGCCTAAAATGTAGATATGCTGTGATTTGTGATAAAGCCCTTAGAAACCTGATGTAACTTTGCAGTTAGCCTTGCTCTGAGCAGAAGTTTGAAATATATGAAATCTGGAAATCTCTTCTGACCTGTTTTTTCCCCCAAGATTCATTGTGGGCATGGTATTTTAGGACTATGCCTACAGATACATTTGATTTTTTGGAAGTGGTGTTTGAAACCAGTCTGATTCTGTTCCTGCATCCATGTTGGTTCCAGAGGTTTGAATTTTACCTTTTTTTTTTTTTTTTGTCTGCTGTTTTTGGATAAATTCTCTAATTTTGTGTTTTCCAAGGTATTTTGCTGAGGGCCCCCTCTGTTTCTTGTGTGAGCTGTAATGTTCAGGAGCAGGCTGAGCCTTGGTTTGCAGGGTGACTGCATCTTGTACATCTGGGGACTACATGGATCCCATGGCTTGGTCATCAGAGCTACAAAAGCCAGATGCAGAGTTTGGTCTTTTTCAGGGTCATCCTAAAAAATTTTGTTAGTAGCTTGTTCATATTTCTGTCAGGGAAAGGGGACCTTTCTTCCTTTTTTTTTCCGGATTTATGGTAGTGGCTTCATCTCTCTCCCTTCTCTCTTTCCTCCTGTTCAAAACTGGAGGAGATGATTATTTAGAAGTATGTACAGAGCAGTCATTTCTCACTTATTTCAGAACATGAACATGGATTGGTCTGACTGTTCCACAAGGATCATTAGAAACATAATCAGTGCTTGGGCTCATTTTACCCAATGGCAGTGGCATTAGTGCTCTGGTTTAATGGCAAGGTGTTGATCAGTCAAAGCTTGGTCTTGATGATCTTGGAGATCTTTTCCAAACTTAATGATTCTGTGATTCTCTGATTCTAAAGACAGGCCTTCAGTCCAAAATATCTGTCTGGGTTCCACACGTAGCCAGCAGAGACAGATACCTCCAGAAGTGATACAATCCATCCAAAGATAAGCAGGAGTGAATGACCCTCTAAAAGTCTCTCCTCTCCCCCCTCTCTAATGATTATTGTCGAGATGAACAGCTTAGACCAGACAATTAGCTTAGACTGGATGCTTAACATTTAGGCAGCTAGAATTAATGTGATGAATCCCATTCCATGTGCTCGGATAATGACTGTAGCCTTTGTGTCTCCAATTTCAGCTCTTCAATATGTTTTCATAGGTGTTCAGATTCTGCACTGTGCTCTCAGATTAATTTCGACTTCCAAGGCTTAAAATACTCGCCTCTTATTACTGTTCATTGTCATAAATATGTCATGGCATAATATAGCTGTCTGTACCTATAATGAAATCCTTCTGCTTTAAGATTCAAGTCCACAGCCCATACAGGACTAATATTGCTGAAAATCACCCTAATAATGTCACAGGGACTCTTGTGCCTGTGAACCTTTCTGTTATGAGCACAGGCTCTTGGGCTGAACCTTCAGCCAAGGCAGGTGCAAGCAAGATTTTAACATTTTTTTATAACTTAGATGGGAAAGGAAGAAAGAGAGAAAAAGAGAAAGAGAGAAAGAAAGAAAGAAAGAAAGAAAGAAAGAAAGAAAGAAAGAAAGAAAGAAAGAAAGAAAGAAAGAAAGAAAGAAAGAGAGAAAGAGAAAGAAAGAAAGAAAGAAAGAAAGAAAGAAAGAAAGAAAGAAAAAGAAAAAGAAAGGAGGCCCTTCAAAGTGATATCTGTAATTACAATTTTCCCAAAAGAAGTTAATATAACCTGCTAAAAAAAAATCCCTCACTTGTGTTGGTTCCACCAAGTCCCTAATCAGTTTGTTTCAAGCTCTTGTTGCTTACATTTTTTTTTTACTAGAAAGATGGTCTTCTAATTTCCAAACTAAGCCTCCCTGGTAAAAATGCTAATGTTAAAATACTAATACCTTTATTTTATTCTCTCTGTATTGGACATGGGAAACCAACCTTCCTAACAATTTTTATGAAACTTCTATAAACCAATTATGCCCTTTGCCATGCTAACTGAAATGTCTGCGATCTTTCTGTGCTAAAATCATTATATGTGAAAGATGTTTTTCAAGAATGGTACTGCTGTGGGGAAATGAAGGGGTTTTAATAATACAATTTTATAGAAAAAATTTACACAGACCAAAAATATTATTATTTCTCAGAGAAACTTGAAAAGTTAGTAAAAGTTTGTTATTTGGTCAAAATGTGTGATCTCTTAATGAATAAAAAAGGGGAAAAATAGGACAAAGGATAGGTTTTGTTTTGCCCTCTCCACCTATTTCTCATAGAAACTATTGTCATTTTAAAGCTTATTTCTATCCCAAATATTTCCAGAATTTGCAGGTATTTGGCATTTTCCTTCTAGCCTGCTTCTAATGGAAAATCACTCAGTCTCTTTGTGAGTCAGTTCCCAGGACCAAGCAACTGTTCTCATTGGGAAGAAATAATAATAATAATAGCAGCAGAATGGAGCTCCCTGAAAATGTTATTTTGAGGCAGTTCATTTTATGCCCTAACTTTATTTTTGCAGAAGAAAAAGATGATTTGTCTTTGCAGTGACTGCAGGCCAAGGAGGGAAAGGGAAGCTGAGAACCTCCCTGTCCATACCAGCGATGGTCTGAGTAGGGTTCAAGTTTATTTGACTAATTCTTTCACCACTTGTCACAGAGCATACTTTGGTTTGTGGTAACAAAACAAGCTCTTTCCTCCCCCGTTTCTCCGGCGAGCAGCACAAGCGCTTGTGTGGAGCACAAATTACCGTAACCATTATGATGTTTGCTGTCAAACTCATTTATTTATGCAACTGCTGTGGAAAGGCCTGGGGCCCAAAAGCAACCCTGAAAGATTTCAGAGCCCTGGTGTGGGGTCATGAAAGGGAAAGTGAGGGGGAGGGTGAAGCCTCCACTGGTTATGAGAAAGGAACTGACACAGGAAATGGTCACATATGGCACAGATTTATTGTGTCCAGGACTTCCCATTCAAAACTCATTATATCCACAGCTCAGAGCAGTGCGTGGCACGGCCACATTCATTTTTAGGTCTGGCATCTGACAAAATTGCTGTTCTGCTTTCAGGTGGTGGTGGTGGTAGTGGTAATTTTATCATTCCTAGACCAGAGAGAGGGTGACTGGAATTGCGTTGGTAAAAGCTCTGCTGCTTGCTGCCCCTCAACTTTATGTTGAGCCACAGGTGTTGGTGTGACTAAAGCTTCAGTCAAAGAGGTTGCTGGTCAGGAGAAGAGAAAAATCCTTTTAAAAATACCTAAAGGAAATCAGGATTATCTTCAATGGAAAGAAAATGGGAAAAGCTTTGGTAGCGACATGAGAAAAAAACCTGGTACTTGCAGGACCCGTTTTTCAAAGGTGAAATAATGGGAAGCAAAAAGATCTTCTTCTTTGCATTTTTATTTCTCTTTCCTGGGAGACAGGGCCCATCTCACACAGAGTTATTGGCTCTTTGGATGGTGGCTAATGGCTTCAAGAGGTTTATGGGAATAGTTTTTTTTGTCTTACCTGCTTCATGAGGCCGTCTAAAAGCTCCAGTCAAGGTTGTTGAACCATTTTTGTCTCCATGCACAATACAGTGGCAGTGGCACTCTTGTCACTGCATTGGATTTGCTCCTGGAATAAGCATTACTGGGGCCTTTGTGTTGTCAGGATGGCTAAAATGGCCAAAGTTCCCAAGTTGTTAATGATAATGCAGACAAAAATCCTTTCCAATTCTGTCTTTCTGATTAAGTTTAATAAAATTATGCATGAGTTGCTCTGGGCCAGTGCTGACAGAACCAGGGATGGGTCTCTACCCAGTCAGGAAGCACTGGGGTATGGACACTGGAGCTTCCTGTTGCATCAACAGTACAACTCCAAACTCAGTTAGGTCCCAGCCAACCCAGAAGGGTCAAAAATAACTCCCGGCTGCTTTCCAGAAATTGGCACAAATCAAGACCCAGTTCAAAAGAGCAGTTTGGAGGTGGCCACTGTCTTCTGGAGGGTCAGTGACTTTAATACTATGGGAGTGCCATGCCAGGTGGCCTCAGCAACTAAAACCTGACTTGGCATCAGCTATTTTATAAGGTTTGATAGATAAAATGCTCTGGCAGCTCAGTTCCAGCTGAGTCTTCTGGACACAGGTATTTCCAGGTGTGGCACCTTGCAATTCAGAAGATTTGTAGAACTTTAAGGAAAATCCATTAATCCAACCTGGTCTAGGCAACCTCACGAAAGAGCTCTTCCAGGTTTACTGACCCATCTCCTTTGAGAGGGCTCAAGATATTTTCTCCTGGCTGGGTAATTATTCTCCTCCCCAACTTTTGTGAGTTTGTGTTTGTGTTTTCTTTCAAATACAAGGACCAACAATGATCTCTCTGACCCAAGAGGCTCCTGAACTGTAAATCACTAAAAGCTTGAGGAGCATTTTGGGTGAACATTGCTGTATTCATGCTTTGTTCCCATACTCTTTTTGATCCCAGTTGGAGAGCATTCTGACCTCAGAGAGTTGTTGGTCTCTTTCTTAAGACTTGTGCACTGATGCTTTAGGTCAAGAATGAGTTATTATTATAGTCTCTGGGAATGGGAAAACTGTAATTTTTTTGTTCATGACTTGGACAGATATATTGTCATCTGTAGCATGTGCCTTCCCTCTCAGGCATGGGGAGCTCTGAAGGGTTGATGCAAACAGAAAAATATGCAGAAAAATGTGTAACTGTATGAAAGAGGCAAATATCACTTGATTTTACAGAGAATAAAAAGTTTCAATGTGTGCGTATCAAAACATGAACACAGTGAATACAAGAGCAAATATTTTGTGTTCTACACCTGTTTTACTTTGGATTTGCATGTGAAAGGGAAGGGTGAATGCAGATCTCAGGATGTGAAAGAAGAGAGTTTTATTACAGGCATTCCTTCAAAGGAAGTACCAATAACTGTCTTTTCTCTACTTGGGCACTTACTTTTACGAACTATGAAGAAACATAGCATTTTTGAGTCCACAAATGCCCCTAAAATTTGCTGGGGGGGCTCAAAGATTTTTATAGAAGAACGATAAACAGGAGAGCATAAAACCCCCACACAGACTGATGTTATGAGACTCATTTCCTTCCAAAATAATTTTTTTTAAAGCAAGAATTAACAGCCTAAAGCAGTCACTCTATTTTTATTTACATGGTCCCTGCTATGAGTACATATTTATTTGTGTGTGTGTTCCCATGTTTTAACCCCAGCTGGCAGCTCAACCCCACACAGCCCCTTGCTCACTCAGCCCTGGTGGGATGGGGGAGAGAACTGGAAGGGTAAAAGGGGGAAACTTGGGGGTTGAGATAAAGAGTTTTAAACAGGGGAAGTAAAAAAAAAAAAAAAATTTCAGTTGTGAAAGCAAGCCAAACAAAACAAAGAATTCATTCACCAATTCCCATGGGCAGGCAGGTGTTCAGGTGTGAAGGTTAACATGACCCCACATGATCTGGGATATCCCTTGGGTCACCTGGGGTCAGCTGTCCTGGCTGTGTCCCCTCCCAAACCCTTGTGCACCCGCAGCCCATTCACTGGTGGGATGAGGAGCAGAAAAGGCTTTGACCCTGTGCAAGCCCCACTCAGCAATAATGAAAACATTTCTGTGTTATCAACACTGTTTTCAGCACAAATCCAAAACACAGCCCAAAAAGCAGCTACTGTGAAGAAATTTAACTCTGCCAGACCCAAAACCAACACATTTGTACACAAACACATGAGAAACTTTTGTACCACTGTGCCTTCCTGTGCGACTGAACTTAGAATAATTTACCTTTTCTAGATATCTAAGGTGCTATTCCTGGGCCCTTTTTTTCCTCCCCTTTATTTCCCATTTGAATGTCGGCAGGTCAAAAGGAACAGTTAATGCTGATGAATATTTCCCCCTCAGCAAAGATATGTGCTGGCCAGCCCAAGGCCAATGAATTGCAATTTCTAAACAGTGTCCCATTTATCTCTCCTCTCCCCCTTCCTTCCTTACTTGCTTTTATATTTTTGTTGCTATAATTGTAGTTAAATTAGAAATAACTGACGGGCAAATCCAGTCAGATGGAAAGAAAATTGTGGGAGATTTATTTTATTTTGATAAAAAACTGACATTCCCTTTTGTTTTTGTCAAAAAAGACTCTATTTTTCCTTGTACCATGAATTGTGAAATCTATCACGAAATGGGTAAAAATTATTGAACCAAATGGTGGTGTTAACCTGAAGGGGAAAATCATTAATGTTGATGTATTTCATTCAATTTTAAACGTAGAATTTATTTTATTTTATTTATTTGGCATTGGGGAACAAGGGAAAAGGCAGGAGACTTGTAAAGGACTCTATGTGCCTTTAAGTCAAAACATCTATTTTAAAAATGCTCTTCCCTCCTTCTACCTCTCCATTTTTCTAAATAAAGGATATGATGTGGTGATGGTAGTGGTGGTGTTTTTTTTTTTTTTTCCTAAGCGAAGAGGGACCCCTCGGCGCATTTTTCTTTTCAAATGTGAAATGAGGTGGAAAATCCTCATTTCACGACAGGAAGGACAAATATTGACACAAAGTTAATATTTGTCAGGAGCCCTAGAAGCAACCTGAGTGCTAAAATCTCATCTAGATGTATGTGCTGGCGTGTTTACTTATATAAATAAATAACAAATTTGCCTTGATGATGGGTGGGACCTGCAGAAAGCAAAGCCTGATTGCTGAGGTGGAGGAATCCACATATCACTTCTCTCCTTGTGTGGAGCAGGAAAGCAGGTGAATTTATCAGCCCAAAGCAGACGTGTTAGCTTCCTCTGACTGGGTGCACAAGATCCCAGCGTGATGTTCAACCACATACAAATACCTTCTCCATCTTCCCCACACATTTCCAAGGACTGTGGTTGACTCTTTCCTTTTTCCAGATTTTGTTCTCCCTCTCACACACACACACACACGTGTGTGTGAGTGTGTGTGTGTGCAAACCCATACAAATAGAACCTGTGTAATCCAATTTCACCCATGGCGGGGGGATGCTTCTGGAATTTATGGCTGCTATTGTTCATCACCAATGTAAATAGCACATGTCAGCTCAATATTCAGTGGTCACTCAGTATTTATTAAGTCCTGTCCACTCTGGCCTTTTTTAGAGGGAAGCCCTGGGGCAGATTAGCTGCTGGCTGTGACACGCCGCGTCACTTATCTGTTCCCATTGATTATCAGAGTCAGCTGTGGCCAGGACTCACTTTTTTCTTCTCCTCTCAGACCCCTCTTACAAGCACCCCTGCTTGGATTTTCATGAGGAAATAATCAGATTAGGGCTTCGGTGGCGAGTTCATATGGAGTTCTCTTTCTCCGATGTGCTACTAACCGAATAAACGTGTTTTGTGGTAAATTGTAAATGACATTATGATTACTAAGGCCAGCATGGGTTTCATTTAAAAGTGATCGAAATTGCAGGCTGCAGAAATTGTGACTGGCAGATAAGGCCATTTGGAAGGAGACAAGCAGTGATGTGTGAGTGTTCATGGGTGTGAGTATGTGCAGGAAACCAAAGCCAGCCCCCTTTGCAAAGCAGGCAGGGCGAAGGGAAGTCCTGGGAAATCATGAAATATCATTAAATCCCATTTGTAGACATGAGAAATGTCACCAGGGGGAGATGGGGTGTTTCCAGGAGAGCCGTGGATGAGATGTGTCAGCCTTTGTGGGCAGGCTGCCGGCGGCACGGCGCGTCCTCTCAGGGCTCCGGGACAATTCCAACATCTCTGAGTGCAGCATTTCCACTTCTGTTCTGAACAGAGCTGTTCCTCACTCTCTTTTTGCCTCCAGCACACACCGACAGCGAAATACTACAGCAAAATACTTACACTGATAAAGTAAAAAAACACAGGGAAAGGCAAGAAAAGGGAAGCAAATTTGTAAGCTGGTATCTAAAAATAGGGGGTCTGTAAAGATCCCATCTCGCTTGGACATCCTCCCTGAGCAGAACTCGACATTTATGCAATTCCATTGCTTCCCTCAGTGACGTGCAGAGGGAGAGCTCATTCTGGGGAATGCTCACAGACTGTGCTCTGCACATGACAATTCCCCTGGAAATACAGAGCAGGTGAGTAGCCACAGGACCCAGGCTTAGAGATGGAACAAAAGGCAGCGCCCAGAATTATTTAATAGAATCACAGTGTGGCTTGGGTTGGAAGCAACCTTGAAGATCATCCAGTTCCAACACTCCTCCCATGGGCAAAGACACCTTCCACTGGACCACGTTCCTCAGAGCCCCATCCAACATTTCTCACAGTTCATTTCTTTTCTAGGAATCTGCTACTTTTATCTAGCAGAAATTTTCACATAATGTGTCCTTGGCAGGGGATGTCCTTTTGCCCAAATGTCCTCTTATTCATCCAATAGTTTGTGACTTTCAAGGATGTTGCTGTCCCTCATTTTTTATGTGAACTGAATACATGTCCCTGAGTGCTGAATGAGGAGCACAGAGTTAGTTTGGGCATTGGCCATCCTTTGCCCAACACGTTTGTGAGCACAGCTGACTAAGGAAGGAGCAGGCTGTGTGAGGGAAAGAGGATTCTAGCTGACTACAGTAGAAAATTCTTCCTTTGATTTTATTTTGAAGAGAGGAAGGAAAAACAGAAACACACATCTTTTCCTAAGATGCTCCAGGCAGAAATGTTTATGTTTTTGGTGCCCATATCTGAACTCATTTACTTTTATTCTCTCTTTATAATCAGTGGTGATCTCATTGTTACAGCCTGAGGCGTAATTTCTCTCATCTTAAAGCAGAGACCTGTGTTTGGTCAGATGGAGCACACTGTAAACTTATAGCACCTTTCAGGATTTTTGATAAAGATGTGGAGTGGCAGAACAAGGGGGAATGGCATCAAACTAACAGGGGTAGGGATAAATTTCATATTGGGAAGAAATTCTTTACTGTGAGGATGTTGAGGCACTGATTGCCCAGAGAAGCTGTGGATTCCCCATCCCTGGAAGAGTTCAAGGACAGGTAGCATGGGGCTCTGAGCAACCTGGTCTAGTGGAAGGTGGTCCTTTGCAGGAGTGTTGGAACCAGATGATATTTAAGGTCCAACCTTTCAACCCAAACCATTCTGTGAGTCTATGATTCTAACTCAGAAGACTCTGTGGATTACATCTCCTCTCTTCAGAGCCTTCCATAAAAGGATCCTCTTGATTTGTGTCCAGATACACTTGGGAGTGGATTTAGTGGCAAATCCTGAGATATTTGTAAGGATCTTCACCCCTGTTACATACAGTGAAAGAACAAAATGTTATCTAAAGTGGCTTTTGCACTCCCATCGATTGTGTGTTACATTCCAGATGTTGAAGCTGCCAAAAGAAGTCCAGGTGACACCCTGAACTTGTGTTTAAGTGTCAGGACCCCATCTCTGGTCAATAAAGTTATAGGATATTAAAGTGTAATCCAGATGACTAACCAGAAATATTTTAGGGTGAACTTCATTGGTTTTAAACTGCTTTGTATTGATGGCTGGGGATTCAGGTGTGTTTCAGTCACACAAATGTGTGTTTAGTGTAATTTCTGGTGCTGTGGGGTGTTCTTGCTGGGCATAGGTCATCTCTAAACCCTGTGTCACATGTCTCAGGTACCTCAGGGCATCCCAAGCAAATCTAGACACCTGCCTGTGAGCCAGTGGTTAAAATTCCAGATCTCCATTGACTGCAGTGATAGTTTGGACATTTGGAACACATGTGAGAGCCTCCAGTATTTGTAGATATCTGAATCTGGTGGTTTCTTCAAGCTATAAAACTTGATGAAGTGGTTAACCACTGGAGTGGATTAATGATGTTCTGGTCTTTTCTAGTGTTTTCTGTTTGAAGTGAAGTCTCTGTGAGTGGGATGAGAAAGCATTTTGTAGGGTTAAATTGTCCTTCCAGAGAATTGCAGTCATGCCCTGATTCATCACCCTGCTACACCCTGCTACTTGTGGCTACAGGGACCAGGAAAATGCAGAAGACACAAGGACACAGGGACACAGTGCTGGGTCAGACAAAAAGTCTGTCTTGCATGTCTGCTCTTTCAATGGATATCATAGTTTGATATCTAGAAAGAACAAAGTAGGTGTATGTGATGCTTCTCTGTAATTTGTTTTCAACAATTTTCCACTCTAGGACAACTAGAGGTGGGTGTGGTTTCTACCTATTTAATAGCCCTCAGTATCAAGGCTTCTCTTAAAACTGTGTAAAATTTTAGCACTGACAAAATGACTTTAAGTTTGGAATGGGAAAATAAAGTGCTATTTAAAAAGTGTTGAGATGATATCTGAAATGATTTTTTCCCTATCTCCCTTTATTCTCTTCCAGGAATTTACAGAGATGACAGTAAGTGCCTCTTCAAGCCCTCAGTGCAAGGCTACTTCTGCAAACAGACAGATCATGCACTTGTCATCTTAGAAAACTTGGACTCCAGTGTGGACGGCCAGAGACTGTTCCCAGTGGTGACAATGACTGGCAGCTTTATGGACACCTTCAGTGATGAGACCCCACATTCTTTGTGTTACCCTGTAGAGTATCCTTCTACTTTCTTCTCTGTTCTGCCATCCACCAAACTCACCACGGTTTGCTTCCCAGACCTGGCACCTCTGGCTTTCAGACTCTACCTCCTCAGTGGCCAAAACACAACCAAGCTGCCCCTGGCCATATTCTTCACTGAACCACTCAGCCTTCGTGTTTTCGTCCAAGGGAATTATGTCTCTCCAACCCCATCTTCCTTTTCACTGAACGAAGGGGCAGGAGCCAATTACTTCAGCTTTGAGGACAACCTTCTCTATGTTCTCCTCCATGAGAAGGAACCTGTGGAAATAATTGCTGGCCTTTCTCTTCTTGTGGCTTTCACTGTAACTGAGGCTGTTGGGGAAGAGGCTGAGGCAACCGTACTACGTCGATTGGCTGATTTCTTGAAGGTTGGTCATGACCAAGTCAGAGTAGTCCATAATGTGCTGGGAGGTGAAAGCACGTTGAAGGCAATCTCAGCCAATGCCAGCAAGAGAAGATATCACTGCCCTAACATGGCATTTTGCACAGCCTTTCACAGCAGGTATGGCCCGCAGGAAGAGGGGGCACAATCAGGGAGCACCCGGGCTCTGCATCCACCTGATGGGGCTGGTCCATCCAGAGTGCTGATCATTGAGCTTGGAGATCTGCCAGGTCATCCAAGGAACGAGCTGACAAGTGACAGCCTAAAGGGTTTGGCCAGAACAATTATCAACACTCATCAGACTGGAGACCTCCAGAGTGCCCTTGGCTTGCCAGTTGACACCTTAATGGTGACCCAGTCTGCCTTGATGTCCCCAAGAGAAGGTAACAGCAGGTAAGTAGCAGATATATCATCACCAGATACTGGATTAAGTGTAGTGAGGTAATTTATCCACATGATCTGCTTATTAAGTTCTTCATTGATTGAAATATGACTAACCATGCTGAAACATGTTATAAAGTTTCCATGACTTGCCCAGAGAAGCTGTGGCAGCCCCTGGATCCCTGGAAGTGTCAGGGCCAGGTTGGACAGGGCTGGGAGCAACCTGGTCTTTTGGAAGGTGTCCCTGCCCATGGCAGGGTGTGGAACAAGAGCATCTTTAAAGTCCCTTCCAAACCAAACCATTCCATGATTCTGTGATGTCAGAGCTATGCCCAAATACTAGCAGAGCTTCCAAGTATCAATTATCATGTTTTTCTGTTGGTGCTCATGAATCTCTTTGGTGTAGAGATGTCAGTGGTGCCTTAAATGAAGAACAGAGTTCATGGAAGTCTTCCTTAAAGGTATGAAAAATTAGGTTAACTCAGACTATCATAGCTCTTAAAATCTAAACAATTAAATCTATGAATGTTTATAAATTAATGTGGCAGCAGGGCTCCATTATATATATATGGGTTGTTGCCTAAATTATCTTGAAGATCTAAACATTTATTCATATATTTTTAAAATTTAAGGCTGCAAAAGTCTGCTTAATCTTTTATTTCAATATTCTGCATGATACAGGCCACTACTCTTCACTTCAATGCCTTAATATTGACCTTTCTATTTACCTAAAATTTTAGAAATCCACCTGGTCGTGACGATACAAGAACTGGGCACATCCAATACTACCTGATGTAGCCTAGATGTTGGATCCTATTCCTGTTCTTTCTGTCACAAATACTTGCCCATTTTCTCTTGTCAGCCTCTCCCTCTAGATTCCTATGAGGGCATCTGGCTCTTTTATATCAATAGCTTTCTGGGCATTGACTCTTCTTCCACCTCCTCCAGATACCTTCAGAGTAATCAAATCACCTCACTGTCTCTCCTTTGAAAAATAAAA
>VZTZ01005657.1:668733-686209 GCA_013400955.1 Drymodes brunneopygia | reverse complement strand
AAAAAAAAAAAAAAGGAAGGTTTTGAGCTCTGGTGAGTGTTTCTTTCTTTCTTTCTCTATCTCCGTTTTCTGAATCCTTTTGGAAGTGTACTTGACTGAAAGTCAAGGTTTCCTTCTTGGTGGATTTCCCAACTTTGGAAATTTTTAAGATTCAGCTGGACAGGGTGCTGGGCCACCTCGACTAGACCATGATTTTTCCAAGAAAGATTGGACCACAGGATCATTGAGGTCCCTTCCAACCTGGTATTCTATGATTGAATGATACTGGTGCCAAATGCAAAAATGGTATTAAATCCCATTTCCTACTGACACAATTCAATGTTCCTATTCTCCCACAGAAACAGAAAAGCTCATGATCTTCTGTTTTCTCTCTGTATTCTTTAGTTCCTTTTCAGTTCTAGCTTTCCAGAACCCAATTCCCTCTGTTTTCCCAGATCCTACATCCCACATGATCTGCGCCCCCATGTTTGACTTTTCTCTTTCTAACTTTTTCGCCCACAAAACCTTCCATGCATTTTATGAGTAGTGGCTTTATATCTGTATCTCCATTCAGATACTGAAACCTGCATCTCATTTTGACAGAACAACACAGGACACTCCTTTGCTTTACAACAATTTCCCACTGGAGCTCCCTTTTGAGCTCTGCCAGTTACAGAGCTCTTGGTCAGTTTTGTACATACTGGATTTTATTGAGATTCAGTACCAAGACTCACTTTCTGAAGGCCGTTTTTTTCCCTCTTCTTCACAGCAACAAACAAACCTTTCTTTCCCTCCTTCGTCTGTCCCTGTCTTGCACTTTTCAGCCTCTTACAGCCACTATTTGCACAGCCCAGATGTCAGCCCTTATCTGCAGAGGAAGCTGTGAGGAGCAGGGCTGCGATGGGAGCAGACAGCAGTGTATTTCAGCATCAGATCCTGAAACTGTATTAAAAGCATATGGGTAATATGAAAAAGGCAATATCCCATCTGTTTTTAATAGGGGACATGGGATTTGATGTTTGGCAACCTCATTGTGTACTCTCTTGATATTGCATAATGTTGTTTTTTGATGTTGTGCACTACTGAGCCTTACCCAAGCATAAGTCTATTCCATATATTCCATCTATGAAAGAAAGAAATTGGATTTGTCTAAGACTTACCCTCTGTAATTAATACCACATCCTCTCCCATTTACTGCTGACCCCTGGACCATCCTGATGTCTGCCAGTGATACAAACTGCTCTTCACATGCTTAACTTTTCTACTATACACGGTGTGGTTTGTGGTGGAGAAGCAGTCACAGGGAGGACACTGGTCTGTGACTGAAGGAATCCTTGGTTTGTTTTGTTGCTTTGTTTTAGGTTTGTTGGGTTTAGCTGTAAGTGGGGGTTTTTTTTGTTTGTTTGGAGATTTATTTTCAGGGTTTTTTGGATTTTATTTTTGTTTTGTTGTGCTTTTGTGCTTTTGGTTTTGGGCTTTTGATGGGTTTTTTGTGGTGTTGCATTAAGTCCAGTGAGGAATTATTATTTGCAAGATCAAATCTTAAATCAGGGCCAAATTCTGAAGATATACTGCATTTTGGATCAGCAGAACCAACATTGCTCTTGTTAGTGGGGCTGATTGTGCTACTCTGAAGGACACTGAAAAATGGAACAGCAGAAAAATGACATGGGAAATTTTACAGCGGGTGGTGAGGCCTTGGCACAAGTTGCCCAGAGAAGCTGTGGCTGCCCCTGGATCCCTGGAAGTGTCCAAGGACAGGTTGGACGGGGCTTGGAGCAACCTGGACTTCCTTCCCTGGAATGTGTCCCTGCCCATACCAGAGGTTGGAACTGGATGATCTTGATGGTCCCTTTCAACCCAAAGCATTCCACGATTTATATCATCCCAAGGCATGATCCCAGGGGACCATTTAAAAGAGGGAAGCACCATCTTCTGTGTGCCAGAAAGGAAACCTCGAGGTTGCCTTTTTTGAGGCAGAAATGACATGTCCACAGCAGAACTGCTCTCCCAGCTGCATTTTGTCTTCCTGTCTGTGCACACCCTGTGAAAAGATTCCAAGCAGCAAGGATCAGGAGAAATCCCTAGGCTGAAGGCTGTTTTACTACAGACACAAGAGCAGTGCCAAGCCTAAAGCCTTGGATTCACTGCCCCAATTATGGGAAGATCTGGGATCTTTACTGAAGAGAACACTCACATCTCCAGATCATGGGATCAGCTCAAAGCTCATCCCCCCTCAGCTGCTCGGGCTCCTCTGCACTGTTATTTATTGCTCCCCATCAGTCATAGCTTTTCTGGAATTACTCATGGCTGACATTTCTGATGCAATAAAGCCACAGATAACCTGTGAAATGAAATCAGGGTTTTCCTGTTGGGACATGTACTGTCCCCACTGTCTATCTGTCTCCATTTAAGCAGCACATGCTGGCACAGGCTGGATAATGGGGCTGGGATTACAAGTCAGACTAAGTATTCCAGTGTAATTTTCTGTGGAAGGAAAAGAAATATTTTCACACCTGAGTCATGCAAATCCCAATTGGATCATCAGATAAACACAGAACCTGCACTCCTGCCAGGCTCACCTCCTTGGGCTTTCAGACCAGTGAATTGTCTTGCATCACTTATCGCTCTCAACGACTCTCTGAAAGGAGGTTGGAGCAAGTGGAGGGTCAGTCTCTTCTCCCAGGTAACAGGATAAGAGAAAACAGCCTCAAGTTGCACCAGGGGAGGCTTATTTTGGATACTAGGAAAAAATCCTTCACTAAAAGAGTCATCAGGCATTGGGACAGGCTGCCCAGGGCAGTGGTGGAGTCACCATTCCTGGAAGTGTTAAAAAAGCAGGTGAATGAATGGGACATTTGGGGACATAGTTTTGAGGTGAAAACAGTGGTGCTGGGTTAATGACTGGACTCAATAATCTTAGAGTTATTTCCCAACCTTAATGATTTTACAGTTCTATAACACAACAACAACAACAGAAAGATCTTTAATCAGCACAGACTAGAGATTCATTTGCAGCCCAGGACACTGAGGCTGAAGGGGAGCCTTGGAAACCCTGCTGTGGTGAGGTATTTAGTCAGTAAGTCTGTATATCACACAGCCAAGCCTTTAAAAAATATGGCTTGTCTGTTATCAAATGCTTTTATACATGATTTTAATTTAAGTCCTTTGTTAGGGTCACTTCAAGCACGGCTCATTAATTTGTCAAGAGAAGACAGAGGTGATTGCTGTGACTGCTGTAGTTGTGCACAGCTGGAGAGTCAGAGATGTCTATCACATAGTTTTATCTTCCTGTGAATGTCTGTGTATAATATCTACTGTGATGCATTTACAGATGGAAATCCCTGTTTTGCAAAATCTTCCTAATATCAATATAAATATGAAAGAACAAGAAGCACAATGATGAATGCATTGTGTGTGTTTGTGCAGTTGCCTTTGTACAAAATCAGGAATATAATTCTGGACAGTCATCCAGAAGCCATTTAGTCCCTGTCCCCACACTACAGCAGGGTGCTTTGTTCCTTCTTGATGGACCTTTAACCTGATACAAACTGAAATATTTTTTTGTTAAGAGTTATGTTTGAGGTAGCATGTGAAAAATGGTGCTTGTGCAGGAAATTTGAGGCTCTCAGCAAGGGATAAAAGGGAAGCAAATTATCAAAGAATGGCTCATTCCAACAGCAATTCCCATGCAGAGCACTAAATGAGATATTACCACTAATTCTCTGTGTCACATGGCACATACACAGGCAGGCAGGGCTGGACTTCAAGCTAGATCAATTCTGACTCCTCCTAACCCCAAAGTGTTTGTATTGGGTAACCTCTGTGCAGGTTTCAGGGAGGCTGCTGTGTGGAATTGCACAGGGTTTTATAAAAAAAGACACGACAACCTTTGTCCTGCATAAGTATCCAAGTTTTTCCTCCAGTGAGCAAGCAAAAGCAAGATGCTAAAAATCTCAATGTCAAGAGCTGCAGATATTGTAGCACTTGAGGTTATTTCAGGGTTTTATCTGCTACACTCCTCAAGTGAAGGTGTGGAAGTGATGATACTCAGGAACTTAAACTAACCTTAAAATCTCCTTTAATTTAAACTTATTTAATTTTAGGTTAGATATTCACACGGGCAGTGTAGGGGGCATATTCTTATGTAGAATGTGCCACTCACAGATGATGTACAAAGAGGACAAATTCAGTTCAAGTAAGTAAAACAAAGGACATTTAAGATAATAATAGAAATGGAGTTTATTTTAAGAAGTAAGGAATAGAATAATAAAACCATTTAGTAAAGAGTCAGTTTAACTTGGCAAAGCAATGATATCTGGGAAGATATCATTCTATCTGAGAAAATACATTGCAAGACTAAATACCAGTGAGGAATCTCTTGATAATAATGGACAAAGACAGCACAGGAACAAATGAGTATAAGGCATCAAGAGATAAATTTGCGTTTAAAAATAGAAGTAGGTTCTTCCTCAGATAATAAAAAGGAAGAGCTTTGCAATAGAACTGGAAAGAAAACATTTCACATTTCCATTCAATACTATTTTCATTATTTTTTCCCCACATGGCCAAAATTATATGATGAATTTTATTTATTTATTTACTTATTTAATAGTTTGGGGATAGTTAAGGAGGCCAACATCTCATTTAGCAGTCTAGTGAAATGGTGGGAAAGTCCACATGAAAAACCTAGAGGGTTTCCCATCAGAGGAGTGGGATTCTGTAATGGGTTCTTCATGGAAGAGATGGGATAAGAAATGTCATGAGAATGAAGTGGGGGTTAATAGTTGCATAAAAATTGTTATGCCATATAAAATTGCCTGATCAAATTGTATTTTAGCAATCAGGATGAAATTTTTATTGTTGATTCATAATTCTTTTCCTACTGGGAAACTGAGTAGTTATGAGCTAGGCCAGAAGACTCGGGAACTCAGAGACTCAGACACATCTTCCCACAGTGAAGGTGATGACAATGGATGTATAAAGAGCTTATGTGAAGGGATTCTGTGTCAATAGAATATTGATCTGTCTGATCAATGGTGAAGATTTAGTCTGTTAGTAATTTTTTCTTCTTGTAGAACTGAAACTGGGCATCAGAGTTGAGTTGTCAGGGTCAGGAAGGCCCAGTCATACCAGGGATGAAAAGGCTACACAAAGTCTTTGGTTACAGAGATATTAGGCCCCAGATCTACTATTTGAGCACGTTTTTTCTTCAGATTTAATTCAGGGAGGGAAACTAAGGCGGCATCTTTTGACCTGAGTCCATGGTCTGTAGAGTAATTGAATTGCAGCTCAAGAAGAAATGTTTTTCATGCAGGGGCTGCTCCAAACAAGCACAAAATGTGATGTCTGTCCACAAGATTGTCTGGTTTTGAAGGGGAAAATACCAAAAGCAGTCCTTCATATATGAGCCTTGTGTGAAGCCAGCATTTCCCTTTCAAGTTTTCAAACAAACCTCCAAACTGCCTTTCATGGATCTTTACATTGCCTCTGCAATAATAGTAGATAAATACAATAATAGTTTTTCACCACTGCTCTCCTGAGCAGGAACCCTTCCAACAGTGTGGGGGTTAAAGGACTTATCATCAAGATATACTTCACCTCTAAGCCTTAAATTTTAAACTAAATTTCTGTTAGTATCTAGTATACATGGTAAACAAATCCAAGAATTTGTCATTCCCACTCAAAGGTGGCAGCTGTGAATTACAAGATTCAGGCAATTAGAAGTTGTACCCACCATGTAGCTCTGGTGGAAATCACAGCTTGCTCTGACATTGGCCCTCCAAAACTCAGCTGTCTCCATGGCAGGAAAGGAGCAGGAGGCAGGAAAGGGGAAGGAGAGCAGGATAAAGCAGAGGAAGAGGAAAGTGGAGAGGGTTGTAGAGATTTGGGAAAAGGAGTATGGGACTTTGCATGTCTCTAAGGGAGAAAGGAGAGATCAATTGCCACATATCCCCCATACCAGGCTTGGTCTTTGAAACGGAAGGGTTTGTGTTATTACATCTCAGTTAAAAATGAAGAGGATCAGCTCCAGAGAAGCTATTCCCTATTGCAGCGCTCCCTCAGAAGCTAAAGTTGTTCAGACGCGTGAAGGAGATCCAGAAGTGTCCCTGTCATGCTTCTCAAGCATTGCAAAGAGATCTGATCCCAGCACTGGTACCCCAGTGCTGTCAAACAAAACCTGCCTTGCTCCTGTCACATATGGATATATTTTCCCTGCTAACAACTAACGGGACCTGCGACACAAGCGATGATTTACGCGACACAGGCACCGGCAGAGAGGAGCTGCCAGCCACGTCTCCAAGGGACCAATCCTGTCCCCACTCTGCCTTATTTAACATGTGAGTGGTGTCACCTCCATCAGCAGAGCTTGTCTGCTGTGACATTCGAGTGAGTGACGGCCGTGTCAACTCCCAGGGCAGGCTGCTCTGCTGTCGCATCGCGCTCTTGTCCTCCGCTGCGCATCTGATGGGAAAGGGGGAAACATTCTTCCACATGCTTTGTTAGCAGGAATCTGGTGAGCAAAGGGTTAAATGGCTTGGGGTGCCGGGTGTTTGTGGGGAAGNTATACGTACACAGGCACCTTGGTTTGGCTGTAGGACCTCGTGCCCGCAGGCCACAGTCACATTATCATCTGGAAATTGGATAACGACAGCACAATGACAAATCCAGGTTGCCTGCAATAAGGTGCTAATCCCTTTGCTTTAATATCGGAGCAGCGTGTAATGATGTTTGGACATCACTCCAGTTTACTGACGACCCCACTGGGGCCGGCAATAGAAGCGTACAACTGTCTAACAAGCCATCAGGTGACCGCCGTCGTCAAAGCAACGGGGGATGCAATCTAATCTTCCCTCCATCCCTTCCAGCTCCCAATAAGGACCAGATTATAGAAGTGGCCCATCAATGCTTGGTAACTCGAATCAATTAACGTTAATTCGCACAATGCTATGATGTATTGTGATCACTTTCATTTCGGAGAAGGGGGAAGAAATTGCTATAATTCACCTAAAATGAGGTTGTCTATGGTGCTGAGGTATTAATTGGGTGTCCATATTAAATGGAAAAGGAGCACGGTAGTGAAGGAAAAGTGGATGAGTGACTCTCTTGGCTGCTATTGACCTATCAGAAGAAGACAGTGCCCTTTTCCTTTGCTTTTATCTATTACAGTTTTCCCTATTGCGTGTCAAGTTGATGTATTATAAAAAATTCATTTGGTGACCTTCCACCCCCCTAGCAGATTAAACAATTTCACTGGGATGGCATCATTAACAGGGCCTTGCATTTAATGATGATTTCTCTAAAAGGCCACGGAGATTCGATTTTAAGCTAACAGATTTATTGCACTATTATAACATATCGTAAAAAACTGTACCACCTACGGTCTGGTTTTAGGATAGAAACTGTTTAAGAGTTTATGTGGAGCTTAAAGTGGTATTACCTTGGGATACGCAGCACGGCAGAGCTCTGACCTCCGGCGGGATGCTGTTTACATTTAATAAAAGACATTTCTCTGACAGCAAACTTGGGGAGTGTGTTATGGAGGGGACCTGGCTTAGCTCCTCGCCACGGGCTTTGTAAATAGGGGCATTTCCACTCATTTACAGCCATTAATGGAAGTCACTAATGAATCTGGAAGGATGTTTCTCTCCTGTCTGATGCATCTGCTCTTCCCCTCTCCTTCTAAAGGCTTCTGGTGACCCCACATCTAGACCCTTCATCAGCTTCGTTGTCCTAATGGAAGAAGGGCCTAGAGGGGAAGTCATAGGAGGAGAGGCTGAGGTCACTTGGTTTTCTCAGCCTGGAGAAGAAGAGACTGAGGGGAGATCTCACTGCAGTTACAGCTTGTGAGGGGAAGAAGAAGGCAAGCACTGATCTCTGCTCTGTGGTGACCAGTGACAGGACCTGAGGGAATGACATGAAAATGTGTCATGGGCTGTCTAGGTCAGATGTGAGGAAAAGTTTCTTCCTCCAGAGGGTGTTTGGGCACTGAACAGGCTCCCCAGGGCAGTGGTCACAGCACCAAACCTGTCAGAGCTCAAGAAGCACTTGGACGATGCTCTCAGGCACAGGATGGGATTCTGAGTCTGTCCTGTGCAGGGCCAGGAGCTGGGCTTGACGATTCTCTTTTATTTCTTTCCATAATATGGAAAAATAGGGGAATTGGTGGAAATAAAAGTCATCCTTTAAATATCCTTTCTTGCTTAAAATAGGAATGACCTCAGACTCCTCATTTCTTCTGATGCTCATGTTGCTCTTCCCTGTCTGTATTAATTAGTGACAAGATCTGCAGGGGGAGACAAAGCTCCAACAGTGCACTTGAGAGGGCAGAGGTCTGGCTTATTTCATCATCCCATGACATCAGAACCCATTTGCACCCAAAGATGCTGAATTCCTCACCATCTTTCCAGGGAATCTGCACCTACTTTGCCTTCCACAAGTCCTCAGCTTGCCTATCCCCTGTCCTTGCTACATCTCCCTTTCTTGAATTCCTGTCTTGAAATCCAGCAATCCCCACCTTTTCAACAACAAAGAAAAATGCCTCTTTGGCTGGCTCATGATTCATTTAGTCACATTATTCCCAAAATTCTTCCCAATTTCCTTCCCCTTCCAAGGATATATTGATTTTACAACACTAGCATTGCAGACATACCAGGCAACTGTTCAATTAATTTCAATGTCTATTAGGAAATTAAATATGCCAGGGGCTGTTCTTTGGCACCAAAGCCAGCTGACATATTTCAGCATGGCCTCATCCAAACTTCCAAGTGAGAATATTTTCTGACTGTATAAGCTCCCAGACTATTTGGCAGTTGTTCTGGACTTTGCCATTGGACCTAAACTCCAGCTTGAGAGACACTGACAGTTTAATGGTAGAAGTGATCAGGTATCAATGCCAAGGCTTGTTTTTGGCATCATTTCATTTTCTAGTAGACACATATCCATTGACTTTAATGGACCCTTGATCCAGGCTCTCATCTGTGCCTTCTTCACCTTGAAGTCAACTGATAATAGTAATTGTTTCCTCCTCCTCCTCTTCTTCTTCTTCTTCTTCTTCTTCTTCTTCTTCTTCTTCTTCTTCTTCTTCTTCTTCCTCTTCTTCTTCTTCTTCTTCTTCTTCTTCCTCTTCTTCTTCTTCTTCTTCTTCTTCTTCTCCTCTTCCTCCTCCTCCTTCCTACTATTATTATTATTGTTGCAGACATTGTTATGATGACATTATATAACCATATTACTCATGATATTACTGTATTAAATTAGATTAGCTATCAGGAAGAAATTCTTTCCTGTGAGGGTGGGGAGGCCCTGGCACAGGTTGCCCTGAGAAGCTGTGGTTGCCCCTGGATCCCTGGAAGTGTCCAAGGCCAGGCTGGGCAGGGCTTGGAGCAGCCTGGGATAGTGGAAGGTGTCCCTGCCCATGGCAAGGGGTTGGAACAAGATGATCTTTAAGGCCCCTTCCAACCCAAATCATTCTGTGATTTTATATTTTATGATTACACTTATTATTGCAATTGTAAATAAAATGACAAATTCTCCATGATTTCAGGGATACTTCATTTCCTCCACCCCAAATCTCTCCATCAAGTTTCTCAATTAATCCACAATACCTGCAGGACACACTCCAGTTTCTCTGCCCTCGAGCTTCCCTGCTGCTAAAGGACAGGCACTTGCTCTCCTGTGGAGCCTCAGCCTGTTCAGCAGGCAGGTGTTGGCACTGCTGGTGACAGGATCAGGGATCCCTGGTGTCCCTGCTGACTGAGGCAGCCCCAGCAGCCTGCTGGGCCCACATTTAGAGGAGCTGCAGGGCACTGAGCATCAGAGCTGCTCCCTGTCAGCAGGGAATTGCAAACCAGCCTGCTCCTGCGCAGCACGAGACCCCAGGGCAGTGGCAAACAGCACATCCTTCATGCCCAGGGAATGAAGGCAAAGGCAGGTCTTGCTCTGGTCCCTGCTGGGCTGTGAGCACACATCTACCTCCACCTCCCTAGGCCAAAGCTGTGCCAGGAAAGGCCTAATTTCCTTCCAGCACGAATCAGCGGGGGAGCAGCAGGATGCTCCTTTCTCCTCCTCCACGCTGACATCTTTTTAAGGGATATAAGATGCTCTGTGCAGGGTTGTGCCCTAAGGCAGGGGCTCCCTCACAGCACGAGTCAGGCTGGACCATGTGGGATAGAAACATCACATTCCATGCTGTGTTAACCAGGTTCAAATCACCCACAGACAGATGTTCATTTTTACACTTCCATTTTAACCATGTCTAGTTTTGCTTTGTTCTGTTTCTGCCACCGTTATTTTACCAGAGAGTGAAAGAACACGGGGGAATGATTCTAAATTTAAAGAGGAGAGATTTAGATGAGATGTTAAGAAGGAATATTGTGAGGGTTGCACAGGTCGTTCAGAGAAGCTGTTGTTGCCCCATCCCTGGAAGTGTCCAAGGTCAGGTTGGACAGGGCTTAAAGTAACCTGGGAAGTGGAAGATGTCCCTGCCCATGGTAGAGGGATGGAACTGGATGATCTTTAAGATCCCTTCTAATCCAAACTTTCTGTGATTCTATGATTCCATGATTCTATGATTCTATGACTCTTTCTATGATTCTACTCACCCCAGGGAGTTGGAACTACTTCCTAGATCCACATTTTGCAGCAGCCTTCCTTGCTGTGCAAAATGAGCACAGTTTTACCATGTAGGCCTGCAGTGTGAAGTCAGAGTATTTTTCTTGCTTGTTGCCAGTTTTAAAGAAGCTGAGGAGAGAAAAAAACTTTTTGGGCTTTACAGACTATGCCAAGACTCACCTAAACCTCTAAATGCTCAGCTGGAGCCAGGGAGCTCACAGAAAACTGCACATCTTTATCTTGAAAACAGAAATGATTTAGTGTGTTGCTCCTGCAGTGAGTTTTTGTCATGGAGCTGAATGCACATATTTGGAAGGAAGTGGATAACAGCACCTTATTGACATGAATTCCAAACCCAACACTGCCTTTGAGACTTTCCCACTGATACAAAAATACAAGATAAATAACTAAGATAAGAACTGAAAAGTCAAACCTTGAGCTACCTTTTGGGCCTGCACATGTCCTTTAAACCTTTGTTGATCTTTCCAGCAGCTGTAGTTCAGACCAGTATTTTCCATCAGCTGCATTATGAATGGTTTCTAGTTTGTAATACAGAGTAATACTCTGAAAAAACACCCACGACCGTCACCCAAACCAGAAAAAAGAGTTAAAAGCAAGGGAAACTTAAGCTCCATATATCTTGTGTTTGTAAACACCTTTAAGCAAACACCAGAGATCAATGAATAGTTTTTTTTCTTTCATTTCAAGACAATACCAAACCCCCAGCCACTTCATTGCAATTGCAGATTAGAGCATTTTATATATATATATAAATTATATATATGTGAGATACTAAATGACACAAAGCACTGAGAGAGGGAATGAAATGATCCAGGCTCAGAATAAAGTGTTGATTCTTTAGTCAAATGCAGAAGCACTCTCCTGGGATGCTCTAATTTAAATTTCAGGCTTGGAAAAACCAATGTCTTTCAAAAGTAACTGTTGTATTTCAGTCTGCAGACTTTGCAGATTGAGAAGGTGATGGCAGGAAAAAGAAATGCAGTGAAGCCCTGTAAGTGCTGTGCTTGTGTAGAGGAATCAGGACTTTGTTCTTAGAGGAGCTCCAAGGTTTTCAGTGAAAATCTTTCTGCTGGACAGGGAACATTTGCAAGCTCCACTGCTCTCAGTGCACTGCAATGATGACTTTGGGGCTAAGGCATTGAGTTCACATGAATCCACAAAATCCCTGCCCCTGTCACATACTTCCAACATGATACCAGGGATGCAAATTACTTTGTTCATTTCTCACTTTTCCATCTGTAAACTGGGGATTGAAGCAAAAGGACTTTTTTCATACTTTGGTGCTGCTTTCTGCTTGGAAGTGATGACTGTTTCCTATTTCCATGCATGCTGCTCTCACTCAAGGAATCAAAGGGATATGATAAGGTAAATTAGAAGACAGAAAATAGGAACAGAAAATAACCTCTAGAACTTTATTTCTGATTTTTTTTCTTTTCTTTCCCATCCCTTTTCTTGTGAAAGAAATGGAAGCAGACAACATTCAGAAACCTGCTTATACATGAGACCCTACAGCATCTCTGTTCAGGTGCAGCCCTCAGATGGAGAAATTGAGAAGCAGCTTCCTGTACAGCCCAAAGTAATTTTCCTGGACAGAAAGGTAGAATTTACCTCCCTGTGGTTGATGACTTCTATTAATTCTGAACTATTTTGACATTTGAGGTTTTTGACATTTGAGATTTTTGGTACGGAGCCAGGCTCTGCTCTGGAGACTCCAGAGGAACAGGCAGGAACTGATCCCAGGAAATTCCACCTGGACATGAGGAAGAACAACTTTCCTGTGCAGTGACCAAGCACTGAACAGATTGTCCAGAGAGGGGGTGAAGTCTCCCTCTCTGGAGATATTCCAGAACTGTCTGGGCACAATCCTGTGCCCTGTGTTCTGGGATGGCCCTGCTGGAGCAGGGAGGTGGGACCAAATGATCCACTGAGGTCCCTTCCAGCCTGACCCATTCTGTGATGTGGCCTCTTCTTGAAAAGTTATAGTGAACTTTGGGACATTTGTTACATGTGACACAAAAATACAAACTGCCCTCAGATCGGTCATTAAAAAATTATTGCAGTTGTTAAAACCATCAAAGCTTTCGTTGCTCTTGCTGAGGAGACAAGACCTTAATTCTTCTCTTCTGTTCTTCCTCCCAGGGTCAAAGAATTGACAAACTGGGCCCTCCTGCAGAACCCTGGGTTGTATCAGCTCATCTCAAGGATTCTTCTGAGGCTGTACTGAAAGGTTTGGATGTATTTTCCTATAGCAAGGCTTATGGCAAAGCAGCCTGGCAGAATGATGGTGATAAATTTAGGAGTTCTCCCTGAGAAATACTGAATTTGAAAACTGATTTTTGGGCTCAAAACAGAAGGTTGCAGCAGGAGTTTGGTGAACCTCCCGGTCATATGCTACAGGGAACAACAAAAAAAAGCTTATACAAAGAATTTTTGTGCTCTGGTAGCTTAAAGGGAGCATATCCTATAGTTTGTCCTGAAAAGACATATCTGGGGTCAAAAACNTGTGCTCTGGTAGCTTAAAGGGAGTATATCCTATAGTTTATCTGGGGTCAAAAAAGAAAAGAATGAAAAATTAGAAATCCAAACATGTGATTTCCAGTTTATGTTAACTGGGGTTGTTTCTTTAGGGTCCACAACAACCTTTTTATCCCAGGAAGGCCAAGTACAGCCAGAAACAACTGCCTATGGATTGTCATTAACACATTATAATGTGAAAGTGTTTTTTATCATGGGGGTTCCAAATGTTTCCTTTCTGGTCCTCATTTATCAAAAGGCCTGAACTCATGAAAGATTCATGAAAACTCGTGAAAAACTCCAAACATGTGAGGATTTCCCTCAAGGTTGTGGGAAAATGCTTAGATATAGAACCTTGTTAAAGTGGAGTGCTGAACCAAACACCTGTGGATGGTAATATTCTGCTAAATTAGAACTTGGAAATTATAATGATTATAACCTTATGAGTTTCATTGCTAAAATATTTAAACATAAGTAAGAGGTGCACACAATTAAAAGTATGTTCCTTATTGCAGAGAAAGTATTTTGTTCACTGTAAAGCCATTTGTGTGTTATTTTTGACCTGAAAAGTTATATTTAAAGAAGATAAGTAGCGTTTACAGCTTCTCACCCTTTCAGTCCCTGTTTCTGTTAATTAGAAATTCTTCCTAACCCAAGATAGTTCCAGGATTACAGGTTGGAAAATTCCTTTGGTGTTTTCTGCTGCTTTTCATGCCTGTTCAGGGCATGTTCCTAAACTCCTTAGCTTTAGATGAGCCACAGATTATTGGAGCAGCTGCTGACTGACAGTGGGAGGGAAGAAGGAAGGAATTCTGGAAGGAAGGAAGGAAGGAAGAAAGAAAGAAAGAAAGAAAGAAGAAAGAAAGAAAGAAGAAAGAAAGAAAGAAGAAAGAAAGAAAGAAGAAAGAAAGAAAGAAGAAAGAAAGAAAGAAGAAAGAAAGAAAGAAGAAAGAAAGAAAGAAGAAAGAAAGAAAGAAGAAAGAAAGAAAGAAGAAAGAAAGAAAGAAGAAAGAAAGAAAGAAGAAAGAAAGAAAGAAGAAAGAAAGAAAGAAGAAAGAAAGAAAGAAGAAAGAAAGAAAGAAGAAAGAAAGAAAGAAGAAAGAAAAGAAAGAGAGGAAAGAAAAGTCACTGAAGAGAAAGACGCTTCACATTCTTTAAAAGAAACATGCATCAAATTAATAGTCAATAAACTCCAGCAAAGGAAGAGCAGCACAGTACAGATGTTCTGCATGTAATAGTTTGCTGCAGTTTTTCTTTTGACAAACATCCTTATTGCACTCGTCTTTTGAAGCACATGAAAGCAGCATTTAATGGAAATGGGTCCCATCTAGCATGCTGAGGCTGCTTCATCTGACAGCAGCCAAAGTGCCTCGTGGAAGGCAGTTTAGCTCCAAATTAGCTCTGCTTCTACGTTAAATACCAGCTTGCCTGAAAGATTTTTGGGAAGAATCCCATATATATCTGTAATACTCTGAGCTTTGAAGCATATGTGCCCGAAAGCTGAGCTAGTCTCTGTTGAGAAGTACAGTACCGAACTCCAGGCTTCATCACACACTAGAAATGGCAATTATAAAGTATTTGAACACAGCTGACAAGGCCCCCTGTTAAAATCCTTATTACAGTGAGTGTGAGAGCCAAAAATATCTTGGTAGTCTGTGCAGACACTGTCATAAGGAGGATCATAGGAGTGGTAGATCGATGAACCAGGATTATGCTGGAGCAATAAAAGAAATCTACATTCCCACATCTCCACCAAGTCTATTCACAGTATAAATCACTGGTTATTTATATACCACAGCTGATCCTGGAGACCTGTAATGAAATTGGTGGCTTGGTGTGCTAGATATTGTACAGAAATGGAAAAATATATATATATATGTAGTCAAAACTAACTGGGACATTTACCAATTAAATAGTACCAGGTTCATAGAGAGGAGAAAATTTATCATTTATGTTGCTAAATAATTAATATGAGGCATGGTTTTGCCTAAGACCTTGTCTTGGGTAATTTCTGGCTGCAGTTCAGAGTTTGCTGTTTCACCACACAGTTCAATATCCTGAACATGAGAATGGCAGAGTAGAATTCTCCTGCCCACATTCAACTTTATGCACCTTCACCTGTGCTGCTTAACTGCAATAAAATGCCAAACCACCTGCTTCATAAAGCAAATAGTTATGACATGTTGTCTTTCAGCAGGCAAAAGTCTGTGTTTGTGATCACTGGAGCAAGTCCAGCATCCTGAGGAAGTTCTGGCATCTCAGCCCCACCTGAACCAACATTTGGAAATTTGTCAGCCTTTAGGATTTCACCCCTTTCACCCCAAGAGCCTGAATGCAGACCAGACCTGGCCAGCATCACTCAAAGTCCAGGCCTTGGCTGGTGCTCAAAGATACACACAATAAAACAGGGATCCAGTTGCAAAGTAAATTATATCTTTTAAAAAGAGTCCACAGAAATAACAACCATGGCAAGGGCAGATGTTGGGTCAGAATGCATTCCTTGATAGCTCACAACAAGAGGTAAAGTAATGGAGAAACTCTGTCTCCTGGGTTTCATTTTAATGCTCCCCATGGAGTTTCCCCCTGCCAGGTTTCCAGCTGGCAGTGTCTCCTGTACTATCTCAGGGCAGGCACCACAGACATTTTTCATGGCCAAATACCTTTCAAAGCATCTGTCAGAGCTGGAGAAAAGTTCCAAGAGGTTTAACAACAGGACAGGAGGGAATATTCCCCAAAGATAAGGTGAAACAAATCAGAAAAGAACTGAAGATCCAGCTTGTCCCTTATTCACAGTGGTTGACTCCTTGAGACAATTCCTTTAGGACAGAAAACTGTCTCTCATTATCACTTTCCTAAACTTGGTGAAATATTTAGTCACACAAGTCACGAGTTAAATAAAAAAATGAGTATTTGTAACTTTCTAGTGCATCTCTATAGCTCCTATTACCTTTGTTTGGTCCCTTTAACAGCTGCATTCACATTACACCCCCATGACAAGCAGTAAATGCCAATTCACAATAAGCTCAAAGAATGAATATTTAGAAGCTGAAGCCCTCCAATCCCTCAGGAATTTGTTTTCCAAGTACTTCTGTGTAAAACTTCTGATGTTAGACACAATGTTTATGTTTAAGATGGACAATGAATTTATGTTGGACAACGAATTTAGGCTTTCTGAAGTCCCTGAAGGTCATAAGGACTCTCTGAGATCCTTAAGTGGCACTTACCTGGTTGCTGTTAATTGCAAAATGATTTTTTCTGATTCTCCAGGGCTTACCCAAGTGCAGGTTATAGAGGGATGTGCAAGCTTTTCCAATCTGGCTGTCTCCAGCTCAGGGACAAACTGGAGACTTGTGTTCACTGTCACATCACCTCCAGGTAAACCCTATATTTTGTGTATTTTTTGATCTGGTAAAATCAAAGCCCTACAGGTGGCCTGAATTTATAAAAAAAAGGAGTTAAACTTTGTTTGAATGGGTGGAGTGATGCCAAACCTCTAAATAGCCTGAGTTCTGTTCCACATCCAAGCTGGCATTCCCCAGGCAGCAGGAGAGCTGGGAGATTCCTGTGCTATTCATGCAAGAGCTCTCAATTCTGATGGATTAGAACAGAGAAGTATTGTCAGAAAAAGTTTCCTTTTTCTCCCTGGATTCCCTAGAATATATCCCAAGATATCAGATACTTAAAATCAGTTAAGTAGCCATAGCAAACTTTTTCCTAAAAATTGTGACCTCTCATTCCCTCTCTTTTTCCCTGTTTATATTCAGAAATTTTCCATCTGTGCTCCTGGCTATTTTCATGGTGCCTTTTCCTGACTATTTGCCTACACCTGGTCACCTTTATAGGTGGTTATGCACACTCAGAGCAGGACTCCAGGACTGGGCTCTGCCAGGGCTCTCCTGAGAGCTTATGGAGATGATGTTGGCACCTTCAGGGGCCTCTGAACAGCTCACTAATGAGGAGGCAGGTGTGCTTATGCCTCCTTGGAAATGCCAGCTGAGGGGGACACTGGGGACAAGGCACCCTGGGAACTCTGCCTTGTAAAATCCTCGAGATGTCTGCACTGGAGAAGAGCCTCTGCAATTGTTTGGGGACCTGAAATTATCTCTAAATCTGTTTCTGAAGGTATAGAGAGGTCAAAGAGTGGGCTTCTTTTCTCAGGATTACTGCTGAAACAAGTCTATGGAGAAGGAGGAACGTGTGTGCCATGCAGTCCAAGAACATATTAAGATATAAATGTTGTAAGACCATGTGTAAAACCTATTCTGGTATTGCATCCATCTGTCCATTCATTTTTTCATCCATCCCTCCATCCATCCATCCATCCATCCATCCATCCATCCATCCATCCATC
>VZTZ01005657.1:649716-668639 GCA_013400955.1 Drymodes brunneopygia | reverse complement strand
CACCTGGTCACCTTTATAGGTGGTTATGCACACTCAGAGCAGGACTCCAGGACTGGGCTCTGCCAGGGCTCTCCTGAGAGCTTATGGAGATGATGTTGGCACCTTCAGGGGCCTCTGAACAGCTCACTAATGAGGAGGCAGGTGTGCTTATGCCTCCTTGGAAATGCNAACAAGTACAACTGACTGGTGAAGCGGCCAAGTGGAAGTAGGTAATGAAAAACCTGAGGAAAAAAATAGAAGTTTACAAATATTTAGGCTGCCACAAGTGGCTCATCCAAATCCAGTGCTGCCCATGGCTTGCCAAAGGGAGAATTGGGGTGCACTTGGAGGTTGGGGTTTCCAGGGGGAATNCATCCATCCATCCATCCATCTCTCTTTATATAGAGATATCTATTCATGGATATCTCTCTAGATAAATGTCATTGTAGATGATATAGATATATTCTCTATCTATCTATCTATCTATCTATCTATCTATCCATCTATCTATTTCTCATGTCTTGCCTCAGCCAGAAAAAAAAACAGAGGGAACAAGTACAACTGACTGGTGAAGCGGCCAAGTGGAAGTAGGTAATGAAAAACCTGAGGAAAAAAATAGAAGTTTACAAATATTTAGGCTGCCACAAGTGGCTCATCCAAATCCAGTGCTGCCCATGGCTTGCCAAAGGGAGAATTGGGGTGCACTTGGAGGTTGGTGTTTCCAGGGGGAATTTTTGTGTATTTTTGAGCTGCCAAACACATGCATCTCCCACTACCTTCTCATCAGTGAGAGCCAGTGGAATGTCAGCACCTCACAGGATCTGACTCTTTAGGCTGGAAGCACAGCTTAATGAAATGTGTTTAGAATCCTGTTTCAGGGAAATCACAAAATCTTTTTTCTGAACAAAGGTCAAAGAGAGATCCCTTTTCTGAAATATTTGGCCAGTCGGAGAATTACTAGTAATTAATAATTGAATCACAGAATGGTTTGGATTGGAAGGGATCTTCAAGATCATCGAGTTTCAAGTCCCCTGCCTTGGGAGGGGACATCTTTCACTAGACCAGGATGCTCAGAGACCCATCCAGGCTGGCCTTGAACATTTCCAGGGATGGGGCAGCCACAGCTTCTCTGGGCAGCCTGTGCCAGTGCTGAATATCTAATTTAAATCTGCCCTCTTTTAGCTTAAAACCATTCAGTCATGGAAGATGTTTAGAGGTAGCAATGTGTACAGGCAGCTGATGCATCTGTGTAGGTATCACCAGNTTAATTGCAAAATGATTTTTTCTGATTCTCCAGGGCTTACCCAAGTGCAGGTTATAGAGGGATGTGCAAGCTTTTCCAATCTGGCTGTCTCCAGCTCAGGGACAAACTGGAGACTTGTGTTCACTGTCACATCACCTCCAGGTAAACCCTATATTCTGTGTATTTTTTGATCTGGTAAAATCAAAGCCCTACAGGTGGCCTGAATTTATAAAAAAAAAGGAGTTAAACTTTGTTTGAATGGGTGGAGTGATGCCAAACCTCTAAATAGCCTGAGTTCTGTTCCACATCCAAGCTGGCATTCCCCAGGCAGCAGGAGAGCTGGGTGATTCCTGTGCTATTCATGCAAGAGCTCTCAATTCTGATGGATTAGAACAGAGAAGTATTGACAGAAAAAGGTTCCTTTTTCTCCCTGGATTCCCTAGAATATATCACAAGATATCAGATACTTAAAATCAGTTAAGTTGCCATAGCAAACTTTTTCCTAAAAATTGTGACCTCTCATTCCCTCTCTTTTTCCCTGTTTATATTCAGAAATTTTCCATCTGTGCTCCTGGCTATTTTCATGGTGCCTTTTCCTGACTATTTGCCTACACCTGGTCACCTTTATAGGTGGTTATGCACACTCAGAGCAGGACTCCAGGACTGGGCTCTGCCAGGGCTCTCCTGAGAGCTTATGGAGATGATGTTGGCACCTTCAGGGGCCTCTGAACAGCTCACTAATGAGGAGGCAGGTGTGCTTATGCCTCCTTGGAAATGCCAGCTGAGGGGGACACTGGGGACAAGGCACCCTGGGAACTCTGCCTTGTAAAATCCTCGAGATGTCTGCACTGGAGAAGAGCCTCTGCAATTGTTTGGGGACCTGAAATTATCTCTAAATCTGTTTCTGAAGGTATAGAGAGGTCAAAGAGTGGGCTTCTTTTCTCAGGATTACTGCTGAAACAAGTCTATGGAGAAGGAGGAACGTGTGTGCCATGCAGTCCAAGAACATATTAAGATATAAATGTTGTAAGACCATGTGTAAAACCTATTCTGGTATTGCATCCATCTGTCCATTCATTTTTTCATCCATCCCTCCATCCATCCATCCATCCATCCATCCATCCATCCATCCATCCATCCATCTCTCTTTATATAGAGATATCTATTCATGGATATCTCTCTAGATAAATATCATTGTCGATGATATAGATATATTATCTATCTATCTATCTATCTATCTATCTATCTATCTATCCATCTATCTATTTCTCATGTCTTGCCTCAGCCAGAAAAAAAACAGAGGGAACAAGTACAACTGACTGGTGAAGTGGCCAAGTAGAAGTAGGTAATGAAAAAAAACTGAGAAAAAAAAATAGAAGTTTGGAAATATTTAGGCTGCCACAAGTGGCTCATCCAAATCTAGTGCTGCCCATGGCTTGTCAAAAGGAGAGTTGGGGTGCAGGGAGCACTTGGAGGTTGGTGTTTCAGGGGGGAGTTTTTGTGTATTTTGAGCTGCCAAACACATGCNTTGTGTATTTTTGAGCTGCCAAACACATGCATCTCCCACTACCTTCTCATCAGTGAGAGCCAGTGGAATGTCAGCACCTCAGAGGATCTGACTCTTTAGGCTGGAAGCACAGCTTAATGAAATGTGTTTAGAATCCTGTTTCAGGGAAATCACAAAATCTTTTTTCTGAACAAAGGTCAAAGAGAGATCCCTTTTCTGAAATATTTGGCCAGTCGGAGAATTACTAGTAATTAATAATTGAATCACAGAATGGTTTGGATTGGAAGGGATCTTCAAGATCATCGAGTTTCAACTCCCCTGCCTTGGGAGGGGACATCTTTCACTAGACCAGGATGCTCAGAGACCCATCCAGGCTGGCCTTGAACATTTCCAGGGATGGGGCAGCCACAGCTTCTCTGGGCAGCCTGTGCCAGTGCTGAATATCTAATTTAAATCTGCCCTCTTTTAGCTTAAAACCATTCAGTCATGGAAGATGTTTAGAGGTAGCAATGTGTACAGGCAGCTGATGCATCTGTGTAGGTATCACCAGTGTAAATCAGATTATTCCACACTTTTAATGTGCATTGCAAAAGCACACGCCAAAGACACAATTCCTTTTGCTCCTGTAATTGGGAATTATGCTGGAGACAGCATAAAGGCTTTTACACTACCAGATTCTTACTGAAGAGATTTACTTTTATTGTTTGAGATAAACAAACTGAAATTAAACAATCAAATAGTAGATGTTTGGGATACATCTTCATGATCCAGTTGCTCTGTGTACCCACCCTGGCATAATTCACTGTTTGGAGACAGCCCAGAAAGTGCAGCTGATGCTGAATGCAATAATCCCAAATGTTTTAGTGGTAGTTCCTGGGAAGAGCAGACTATTCATAGCACCACTGCATAGTCTTGCTCCTTGTTTTACAATAATATTCCCTTCACTGATATGGATCCCAGTGGGTTTGATACATCCACTTCCCATTTAAACCAACAGCATCCTACTCATGAGCTATTAGAGTAGTGCAAAACACCTTTAAACAGCTGTCTGTGTAGAGTCCTTGATACCTGAGAGATTTCTTCTCTCAGCTAAAGTTCATGTGTGTTTGTACCTGCAGGCAGATTTCTCCCAACTGGGACATCCTTCCCACCTTGTCCTGATGAAGCTTGGCTTCGTTCAGGTGGACAACACTGACAAAAATCTAATTAATTTCTGCTAAAAGACCTTACAGATACTTACTCTGGTCTCCAAGCCTCCATCTGACAGTGTTTCTGATTATTTTTAATGAATTGCTGAAAAAAAGGCTTTCAGATTTTTCTTAAAAGCATCACTCAAGTGAAAGAAATATCCATCCATCAAAACGTTTAGAATTGTGGGGTTAGGAGCAATAATCACTCAGGTGGTAAGACAGACAATGAGTTGCTTTGCTAACCCACATCCTTCAAGTTGGTCTGCAGAGAGTACCAGGGCCAGTTTTGCCAAACTCCTGTCCTTGCTCAGCACATTTGAATTCAGAACTTGTGTAGGAAAATAATTTAGGGAATCAAAACTTCTCTCTATTTCAAAAGGGCAGTACGAAAGCATCTTCCAGTCCTTGAAACTCAGATCTGAGACCCAATGAAGTCTTGAATATAGAAACTATGAGCAGTGCCTGGCTTGATTCTGCCATTTACAGAAAACTGTAGCATCTCTGGGTGCAGAGCATTACCCCGAGCTTCTGTCTTTCAAGAGACTAAATATTTACTGTGCAACAGCAGGGACACTGACATTTTTTATTTATTACGCTCATTATCAGTGTAGTGGAAAATATTAATGAGTTAGCTGGGAGTTTTCTTCATCATGGATTTAATCTTCTTGCTGGTGGATGTTTCTGGGTTCCCCCTAACTTCTATTCATATGATTCAGGTATAGCCTGTAAAAAAAAAAAAATCTGTATTAAGAACTGTCTTATCACAACCAGTTTCTCTGTGCATGTTTTCTGTAGGGGCCTGATCTGTTTGGCCTCAGAAGGAGACGTGAATGTATTTTCTGGGGTTTGTATCAGTTAGACAAATTCATGGAAGAAATATTAAGTAGTGTTGAATGTAAAGAATCTGTTTATACTCCAGGAAGCACTGAAAGCTTGAAACTTAGCTTGTAGAATTATTGTTACACATTTGGGTTGTCCTGGTACTCAGTCCCAAATAAATATTCTCCATTAATGTTTGATCTGTCTGGAGATAGATTTATGGATTGCCCCTGAATGCATCTTTAACAGTGGCATCCCTGTTAAAAAGCTATAGGGTGGTGTTTTAGCTGTGGAATTGCTGTTCTTGCTTTTGTAATAAACTGACTGCTTTGAATTCTCAGGGGCAAAGTTCTCTGTGCTGTCCCAGCCATTTGCCACCTTCCCTGTCCCCGTGAGAGCCAAGGCCAGCATGATCCTCGTTGTCATACTGGGCTCAGCAGCATCTGCATTCATTGTGGTTCTTTCATTCTGCTGGTTCAGGAAGAGCAAAAGCAACAGTAAGTTGGAAGTACCCACAAAAATTTATACTTGCAGACTCCTTGTTTTATTTAACAAATCCCCAGAGTGGCCACAATGTGTTTCAGACAATAGAACTCGTAAAAAGCTCTGGGACATTCAGTAATTAGAATATGCTTTGTAGTTTATGTAAGGGCAAGAGTTGGGCTTCAATAATCCATGTGGGTCCCTTCCAACTCAGAATATTCTATGATTCTATGATAGTTCAAGGTTATATAGTTTTATGCATATAAAAGGTGTCTGAGTCCAGACAGAAATTAGAAAAATTTCTTCTTGGAAAGGATTGTTAAGCACTGGAACAGGCTGCCCAGGGCAGTGTTGGAGTCACCATCCCTGGAAGTGTTCAAATGTGTGTGGACACAGCATTTGGTGGCATATATATATTCAAGCAATATTCTACTATATATATTCAACAATACATTCAATTTTTGCTTGAATTAATAACTTCTGCTGAGCAGAGGATGTACTGAGGCTGATGTGACTGTGTGTTTCATTGCAGAAATGAGGACTGAACGGCCTGATGTACCCCAGGACAGCACCAAGAGACACAGAAAACAAGCACAGCCCCCTGCAGCTCCCACCAAGCCTTGCTGCAATCAAGGACCAGATAAAAGAGGAGTGTCTGTAGCAGGAGGTGAGACTGCAGTTCATAAATGGTTGGACACCAAAAGAGTCAGTTTGTGTCTTTTAACACGTTCAGGTGTTCCCAGGGAAGTGATGAAGTCACCATCACTGGAAGCGTTCAAAAAACATGTGGGATGTGGCAGCTGGGGAGAGGTTTAATGGTGGTGCATTGGTGGTTGGACTCAATGCTCTTGCAAGTTTTTTTCAACTTTAATGATTCTATGATTCTGTGGTTTTGTATAGGATCAATGGCACCTTCTAAAAGGTCCAGCTCTTTATTGCCTCCTCCTTCTCCTCCCTGATTTTTTCCTATTTGTCATTTCATCTCCTTTAATACAGGTGGAGTGATTTCCCAGCTACACTGAGGGCAGTGTCATAATCCCCATTATGCTCATGCTGTGATTCTTGGGGTGTCCTGTGCAGGGCCAGGAGCTGGACTCCAATGATCCTTTTGGGTCCCTTCTCCACAATTCAGGATATTCTATGATCCAATGAGTCCATGATTTCTCCTGGTGTCCTCAGAATGACTGGAAGTTCAGGGCTCCTCTTGGCCCATATCTCTAAGTACTGGAAGGGGGATCAAAAGCTCTGGACAGGTCTGCAGGCTGTGAAGGACTGCACTGAGTTATGCTGGAAGTAAAAAACCTACCCTGGGCTCATTTGTATGGTGTCTGAGAGTCCAATCCAGCAGCCCAAAGCAGCTCCACTCCCAACCACCCCACTCTGTGTCCCACCTCACTCCCCAGGGTCCTGCCACAGAGAACCCCTTCCTGCACACCTCCTCCAGACTTGTCCTTTCATCATCTGCTGATCAAACCCGACTCCTTCTGAGGTCACAGAAAAGCAGACAGCCCCCGGGGCATGAGGCTGGCAGCACAAAGCATCGGCTTCCCTCTCTGCAAGTGTGAAATGTTCTTACAGTGGTTGAGGGCTTTTTTTTTTATCTCACCTGCCAACAGCACAGATCTAAGGGCATTCTGATAACCCTGCTGAACCCCCCATTTACTCTGTTTTGGGAATTTCTTTTTCCTCCTTCTTACTGAAGCCTGTGGATTACATAAGAGGCAGGAAGAAGCAAGCTGGAGTTTTATCTCCTTTTAATTAGTGTCTATCACAAAAGCAGAGGGAGAGAGAGAAGGAGAGAGGAAATTCTGCAGTTTATGTGTTTTGATATTTGCCATACTCTTCCAAAACACAGCATTCAGCTGTGTGCCTTAGGACACATATCTGCTATAAATTCATTTTTTATCTAATTTGTCTGAGATCTAAGCTTCCTGTGGAGGTCTGAGATCAAAGGATCTGATTCTGTCTGATGTCGGCTCTGACACATAATGCGTGCTGACTTAGTTCTGTCTATAAACTCGCAGTGGGAGGCTGCCACTCTCCCTTGGCACCTTTACATAGTGAACTTTCATTTTGGCTGGGGAGGCTGACAGGTACGGTGCTGATTGGAGCCGTCGTGTAAATAATTCATGGGGAGAATTTTTTTTTTGTGTCAGAAAAAGGCAATCCGTCCGCTTAGAGTCTTTTAGGAATAGTTGCAAGACAAAAAGATTCCCCAATATGTTCAAATCTAAACAAGGATAACAATATCTTAAGTGAATTTAATACATATGACTTGGAAATGTCTAATGTTTGATTCCCCCTTATTTAAAGTGCTGTTGGTTTTGGAGAGAGAGAGAAGAAATCAAAGCTGCACTCTTTTTGCTTAGTTTCTGTTTCTGCTTTGTAGCTCTTCCCCTCATAAGAAATATCACTTTTCTAACACAATTAAGTGTTCAGAGCCTTTACTTAATAATCACCACAGTAAGACTTGCAAAACAGAGATTTTTCTCTTTGGTGGGTCCTTGTAGAGTACAAAGTCCAGTGGATCAGGGGCCCTGGGTGTTGTACCAAATGGAGCAGCTGAGGATGAAGATGAGGGAGAAACCAATATTCACAGTTACGCAGTACAGCAGGGAGAAGGGATCAAGATAAGGCCTTGCCTAACCTTGGTCTAACAAGAAAAATCTCCTCAGCTTCTTGTAATTAACTCTCTCCTGAATTAGAAAACTTTGGATGGACTAAGGCATTGTAAACAGAACACAGCTGGAGGTGGAGGAACATCTTGTTTATTTTTGATTTTTGCAGTTTATCCTGGTGGTTCAACAGAGAGCTTGTATCCTCCTATAACTTACATTTCCAAGCTTCAATTTTCTGTCCTTTCCCTAAACCTTTTCAGAATGGTACCTGTTTGATTCTTACTCTGAACTCCTTGGACACCTTCAGCCAGAAATCACTGTGGTATTCCTGAAGATGTTATTCCAGTCTGTAAATTTGGCCTCCCCTTCTGGATCCCAGCTTGCTCAGATCAGCTCCTCCTTATTCCTTTCTACCAGTTTGCCATTTTCCCCTTGTTTTACAAAATTTCATCAGAATCAATTTCAGTTTTAATTCCAAATTACCAGTGGAAATGCTGAATATCTTCCATTTCAGTGGTAGTGTTTGGTATTTCCACACATCCCTGAGAATTATTTCCCTTATATAATTTCTGCCTGAGCTCTGTTAGCTGATACTTAATCCAGTTAATCGTATGCTTTAATGATATTGAATAGTTTGCATTTAATTTTAAAAAAACCCCAGGAATTTCAGGGCAGTACTTCATCCTTGAAGCTGCTTCTATCCAGAAAACTTGCAGCTTCCTTCATTGATTCAAACTTCTTTGAAAAAACCTATTTCCACCGTTGAAAATGGCACCTTTGAAGATGAGAGAGTCAATAAATCTCCAGAACTAACACGAAGCTTTGGTATAGGAGATCATGACCTTATTATCTTGTTTATGTGTCTAAAGAAGAAAATTGAACCTGGTGATGGATGTAATTTGTACCTTAAACCAGCCGACTACCTAAAGTTAAAGCCAGCTTAAGAAGGAAAAATGCTAAACATAATAATATATCTGACTGCTGAAATGTTGGTAACCACTTTTCGGTGGATTTCCAAGAGGTACAACCCTGAAATTTACATTTATGAGTGTACAAGTTGAAAAAAACAGCATCACCCTCTAACAGAAAAAATGAATACAAACATGAAGTCATTGCCAGGGCTGTCAGAGTTCAAGTTGGTCAAGGAGTGTCTGGACAACCTTCCTGTCATGCTATTTAGTTTTAGGTGCTCTTGTGAGGAGCAGGAGTGGAACTCAGTGACCTTTTATGGGTCCCTCCTAATTTTAGATATTGTATGATTCAGCAAATATAGTTCCAATTGAGGAATTACAGAAAATGCAGAAAAGAATGAATCTGAGCAAAAGGTCAGAGCAGCCATGAGGGTGAATGTCACAGGCTGTTAAGGGTTAAGCTGGAAGGACAAACCTAAAAAATCAGAAGTGGTAACAAGACATTTTCTGATATTGTTTGTGCTAAGGACTTACAATGTGTGCTGATAAATGGACTAAAAAAGCTGACTTTGTCCACTGTCACATGAGACATTGGCTAGGACTTGTTCTGGATTTGAAATGAGTATTAAAGGTTTGGATGTAGGCTGATGCCATTTTTTTGAGGGGGAGAGAGGAGAGGATTGCAAGGATATTATGAATGTTTTTAGCATCCAAATGAAGCCACAAATTAGTCTGCCAATCATGATGGCACAGTCAGTCAGCTCAGAAGATATCTGAAATGTCACTACAAGTGACCCTGCCTCTGTTATTGACAGCCATTTGATACACAGGGATGTAAACACTTCCACAGGAAAAATGTATAATGTGTATTTTCCTTTTTCTGCATTTTTTTCTACATCATTTTTTAAAAACAGCATTGCAGGTCACAGGCTTTGCCTTGACTAGGACTCAAATGTTAGAAATACAAAGTTCTGCCCTAAGTTACAGCCTGTTTCAGTAAGGAATGATGCATTTTATGGATGTGTACTATTAAAATATTGTCAGTCTTAGCAATACATAGCTTACTAAGGAATTGCATTCTATATACTTGATTATTAAACATTTATTTAAAAATTTTCTAAATGTTGGAGATGCTCTAGCAGCTGTTAGTGTATGAATAAACACAAACCAGCTGGGTTTTCTGCTTGCTTTTTATTTGTGGAAATAGCTAATTGTTGTTTGGCTTTAGCAATCTATTTCTGTCAAACTGAAATGTATGGCCTGTGCAATTATTTCTGAAACAGTAACTGCTTTTTAATTAATCACAAAATCATGGAATGGTTGGGGTTGGAAGGGACTTTAATAATCACCTACATCCTCCCACCCTGGGCAGGGACACCTTCCACTGTCCCAGGCTGTTCCAAGCCCCATCCAACACTTCCAGGGATGGGGCAGCCACAGCTTCTCTGGGCGATTTGTGCCAGGGCCTCACCACCCTCACAGGGAAGAATTTGTTCCTAATCTCTAACCTAAATCTCTCCTGTTCAATTTAAAACTCTTCCCCCTTGTCCTATCACTGTCCGCCCATGTAAAATGGGAAAACAAATTAAAAATATTTTCATGTCTTTAACACAGAGTAAAGGTTTGAAGGATAAGCTACATGAAGGTGTGGTTTTATAATTATTGTAAAATATAATTAAGTCTTGTTTTCACAGATATGGAAGGAACTGGAGCAGTAGAAGCTGCCACAGGACAAGTGGAGGAGCTGAACCTGCAGCCCCATGAAGCCAAGACATCAAGAAAGTCAAGCACTGCCCAGTCCAAGACATGTGACAGACACACCTTTCCATCAGCCAGGAAAAGGGACAGTCACCACCAGCCCTGTGGAGGAAGATCTTCTGATGACTCTGGGGAGCTTCAGCAGCCACCAGTCCCGGGGTGCTCCAGTCAGAGGGAGGTGCCCCAGCCTTCAGCTGGATACAGCCAGGAAAGAGAGAAGTCGGACAGGATGCCCCAACACCAGAACGATGTCAGAGAGTGTGTGGCCATGGTGGCAGCTGAGGGGTGAAGCACTGATGGGAAGGTTGATTAAATTCCTTAATCAGCCACAGAGAGGCCCAGCATTTTGCCTCTGTGGTCAGAAAAAACCTTACAGGTATTGGGATGGGGAACCACATGGCCACAAGGACAATGGAACCTGCAGCCAACTGGGAGACTCTTTGATGTTGACCTTTCTTAGCTTCCCAACTGGGGTTGGTGCATCCAAACAGCCTGTTGAGAACTCCTGACTCCTCTAAAACTCTCTCCAGGAGTTGTTTTGGGGGGTGCTTTATGGATCAACTTTGAGATTGCATTCAAAAGCAGTCAGGGATCATCCTAGCAACTCAGCAGAGCTTCTGGCACTACAATATTCTAGCATGGATGTAGTCTTAGTGTCTGGAGCATTGCTGGTGTGCATGCATATATGTAAATATATAGAAATTTTCCCATTTCTTCCAGACATGCTTTTAGTTTCATTCAGAACCTCAGTATGTATGCAAATATTTTCCTTTTTTTCATTTATTCAGCTTTCATTGTGGTTTAAGTAAGTGCTTCCATTCCTCTCTACTTATTTTTTTTTTTAAATTAAAATATTTGACTGAGTAAATCTTCACCATGACATTGTTTTCTGACACCTTTAAATCACTGGCTTGTTATGAACACTAATCTTTATGGATTATAATAATAATAATGCTGATATTCTTCAGTTGCTCAGAGAATTCCTCTGTGCTTTGCTTTACTGAGCTGGAAGATGAGGAACTTTATTATGCCCTCTCCATTCCATAAAATTCTTGACTGCTAGGTGTCCTGGTGACACCAGATAAAATTTGCAGAAAAAAATGACTTAACCTGGAAGGTGAGGTTTCTGGCCAGATCAGCAGTGGAAGATAAGGTGAGAAACCTTGATTTGGAAAAAAACTCCAACAAACCACAAACCAGTTCTCTTCAAGCTGCAGGAGTTAAGGTGCAGATTCTGACCAAACTGCTCTGTTTTCTAAGCACAAAAATAGATTCACCAGCTTTGGCTTCTGCACTCTGCTTCTAATTTCTCTGTGAAATTAGACTGACTGCACACTGAGCCAGGCTTCTGGTTGATTGAACAGGATTTTTTTTTGCTTAAAGACACTTGAGGATGGGGATCTCACTAACTGCAATGGATCAGCCTTTCTGACCTCTTCCTTGTTCTACATAAACCATTTATTACATTATTTTCTGCAGAGGCCAAAATATTATTATTGTGTAGAACCCCAAGGATCATGATTCAGAGTCTGAATAAAAAGTTATACCTTCCAGAGACATTCAGGGCTGGTGAAATTATTGGGAAACCCTTCTTTTCCTCCACAGCTGATACCCAGGTGCTTTCACATGGCAGTAGATCCTTCCCTCTTTTCAGAAGTACAATTACTTCATTCTGTAAATTCCGTTTCCCTTCAGTGTTTCTGCTTCTAGTGAGTGACTCCATCACATCCAACCAGTATAAAAGAAAATAATAAATTGTTACACATCAAAATGTCTGCCAATAATATTGAATGTAAGTTATCTGAAAATGCTATACAAAAAAAGAATTATTTCAGGGAAAAGGTCAGACGTATTGGAAATAGTTAAGGGTTTAAATTACTCTTTTAGTTCCTAGTTCTTGAATTTATCCATACTTTGCAGAATAAGTAATGTCTTGTGTATCTAGACCTCTAATGGAATTAGCAGGGCTAAAAGTCTTTAATTGCAGCATTTTTAACTGAGTGAGTGGTGGCACTTGGGAAAGAAGTGGGGAGAAAGTGAAACAAAACACGGTGACAATTGGGTGCAAACATGCAGTAAATCCTGACTGACAAATTTAGGGGATCTTGTGAATCTGAAAAAAAAGAGAAAAAGAAAAACCACAACACTGTAGTGACCAGAGAGAATGATGTGAATGAGACTCAGTGGCTGAAGTGGTTGAAGCTACTTCATGACTAAACATGAAATGGTATCTTTTCCTAAAATAGTTGGGTTTAGACCTGCCTGAAACAGCAATTGGATGAAATGGGATCCTACTGCTTTGTGGCTGAGGGAGATCCAGATTTATTTTGAAATATTTTCCATCTATGTTTTCCATGAGATCAAGTTAAAATGCTCAATCTTACAGGAACTGTGTGATTAGATGAGTAGCTGTGGCTGCTCCTATTCCTGGAAGTGTCCAAGGCCAGGCTGGGTGGGGTTTGGAGCCACCTGGGATAGTGGAAGGTGTCCCCACACATGGCAGGGAAATGGGAACAGGGAGATCTTTCAGGTCCCTTCAAACCTAACCCATTCTGTGGTTCTATGAACTGCTACAGAATGTCCTGGGCAAGGCAAAGAAAGAGAAGAAACCTCTCATATCCCAAGCCAAAAGCCTCATTTTACAATATTTTGAATTTCAGCTTGTCCCTTGGGGCACCTGCTGTCATTGCTGTGTTGTGGTCAGTACTTTTGGTGATCCTGCTCTTAATCTTGACATTTTCTCCTTAGTCCTTACACTGTAGTTAGGACAAAAGTGGTTTCCACCTTTGCATGGGTGTTTTATGGATAAATTTGTGACATCCTGCGTTCCAAAACCCGGGGTGAGGGCAGGGTAGGGATGCAGTGGAAGGAGGCAGATGAAGAACCCACGGTGTGGTGTGTGGGTTGGCCATGATATCACATGGGATGTGGTGCCTTCACAGACTTGGGTTTTTTCAAGCCCTCTGGCCCAGATCAGGGCATTCAGCTGCTCTCAAAGTCCAGCTGCTGTGGGGACATAAAGACACAACAGCAGGAATTCAGCTCGGATTTTGGAAGGAGCCCATGGGGTGTTCATGGCAGAGATTCAAGCTCCAGCACAGCCCACACTCAGACCAGCTCTATGAGGGACATAAAACACTGCCAGAAAATCTACTTGAGCTTAACAAAGTGTAACTTCCCCACACTTTACACCCAGGAAGTCTTCAAAGTCCAGGAAAAATTAATAAAAAATGTCTGGAACTGCCTGTGCAGATCCATCCTCCGAAATCCAAAATCTTTGCAGACAGTCATGTTAAATGTCAGTGAAATTTGATGTTTGACTCTACTGAAGCCAATGGCAAAAAAGTCATTAAGTTTGCTGGATTTGGGATTTCCACCTGGTAGCCTTTTTCTGTAGTCCTATCTACAATACCTCTGAGTTCCTTTATTGATATAAATAAGAATGTAGCTGAAAGGATGCCTTACTTTTAACCAAGCTCTCCAGGCTTTTCTGAATTGCTAGACAATGTATGGTCAAAATGATTCTTCTTCCTTCTTTTTTTTTTTTTCTCCACATTTTGTGGGAGTGATATTTTTTCCTCTTATGTCTGAAGTAGAGGAGTGCATTACAGACAAATTTGCCTAAGGCTTTGGGCCAGAGCTGATGAGACTTCACAAAGATACAGGAACAGGCACACGGATAGGAAAAAGAAAGCCTGTGAAAAATTAAAATGACAAGCCTGGTTAGGGAGCAGAGATAACTGGTGATGTAGTAAAATTAATTACAGTCTGGGTTGAAGGAATTGTGTGCCTAAGACAAAATTAAAAAAAAAAAAAGAAGAAAAACCAAATAACAGCAATGAGATTATGAACCCTTTCATCATCTCTATATGGTATAACTTCCAGTCCCTATTTATTATGGCATTTATTATGGCATTTAGTTCTATAGCATGAGAGGTATAAATGGCAAATAAAGGAGGCAAGTGTCCAGTCAGAAGGTTTCTGGAATGAATAACCTTATTAACAGTGAATTACAGTCAAAAATATCTGCACTGGACCAGGAACTGTGAGAGGAAACCTTCAGTGGCTCAGGGAAGCTGCATGATGCACCACTGCAAGGGTGACTATGGACACATTGATTATCCAGATTCACAGGGTTTTAGATATAATTTTTGGCAATAATTATGCATTTGCCAGGATTTGAAATAATTCCAGCTGCCTACCTACTGAAATGTGGGGAATGCTGGGTGATAATTTGTTGAGCAGCATTATTTTGCAAGGGCAAAAGCCAGATATCCTAAAGGATGAATCCAAGATTCTGGAATTCACCAGCAAAAGAGGATTTCTCCAGGTATATATAAGAACTGTGTTTTTGGGGGAGTGGGAATGGGAGATAGGTGCTACCTGAGTACAAAACTTCACATATTGGGTGATGTGATGGGCTGCAGTGAGGGACTCTGAAGTTCCAAGAAGCCTGAGGTCAACCTTGGAAGAACCTTTAAGAAGTAGCAGAGCTTCTTTTTCCTGACTCAAACATCTGTGTGCAAGGTTGGAACTGCCAAGAAGCTGCCAGCAACCTTCTCTTCTCTCACCAAAGCATTTCAAACTTCAGTTTTCATAGAACAAAAAGTGAACTACAGTGGCCCTGCCATTAATGACTTTTCTGAAAAGGAAAATAGACACAGAAAAGGTTATATTTTTAAAATGGATGTTGAAATGTCTGTTGGAGGAGGGTCATTTGGGGAGGTATTGATGCTCTCTTTTTGCTTTCTTTTTCTTTTCTTTCCTCTTTTCTTTCACAAAGAGAGGAGAAACAATGGGGAAGAACTAACAAAGAGGAAAAAAATGTAGTTTTGAAGTAAGGCCATGGCAGAAGGTTGCACATAAGCAAGGTCAGCCTCTGAATAGTTTCCATATTGTATTAGACCTGAGAGTTGCCAGCTTGGGATACTTGGGGACGAATATAAGAAAAAGGAAAATATTAAATTAGACCTCCCTGGATTTTATTTTAAGCAAGAAGAGACTTCTGGGATTGTTGGTTGCTCCTAATGACCTATTAGCCCTGAATATTTTATAGAATTGTAGCCCTACTATAATGTTAAACTGAATTATCTCTATCCTGAATGGAAAAAAAAAAAAGAAAAAGAAAGAAGTTAATTCTGGTTTTATTTTAAGTGTTCTGCCTGGTATTTTCCACGGTTTTTTGCATAACAAATAGGCAGTAATACTTATTCACCTTGCTTTCCAGATGTACCACACAGTCTTCATAATTTTCCAAGTTTTGTGGGAATCCTATGGGATTCAGGCACCTGACTTAAAATTCAGCTGAACAGATAAAGGGTAATACAGGAAGACAAGGAGAATATTTATACTCAATACTCCTGCAAAAAAACCTCTGGATTTGTGCAGTTAAACCTGTGGCATGCAGATGCTGACTGGGACCCTGACCTTTGGTCCTCGACTAGAAACCCAGAGTCAGGTGGAAAAGAAAAAACAAGGATGAAAGAGCTTAATAATAAAACCATGCACTTTAATTTTGGGGAAGAAGTAGAACAGAAAGAGGTGACACAGCTGAGACAGTGGAGTGGGTAAAGGTCTCTGGAGCAGCTCTGTGGGAGATGGACTCAAGGCAGGTCAGGCTGCATTTGTCAGAGACAGGAGCTGCACACAGGCTGAGCACAGAGCATCACACAAATTCCCAGCGGCTTTGGGTGAGGGTCATCTCCTTCATTTCCCTTCATTTCACTTGTCCATACCTTTAGGTTGGATTAATTTGTGCCTTTCCTCCTGATGCCCCTCTCTGTTCCAAAGTACATTAGGGATGAAGCTGGTGCCAAGTCTCACAGCCATCAAAGGGAGTGATGCTAAAAATATCCCACCCTTGCTCTCCCTCCCCCCGACTGTCTCTCCATGTCTAGGTGCTGACAAAAGTTATTTGTCGTATTCCCTTCATTTGGTGAGTGACAGGAGACTGGTGTCAAGTGAGAAAATGAAATGTAAATTTTATTAAACACCTTCTCATCTCTGTGTATCAATCCAGATTCCAGCCTAACACAGCAAATCAAATCCTGTCTTCACCAGGCCTGAGGGCACACAAAGAATCATTTCTCCTTAATACCATTCCATCCTAGTAAAATATTTTTCTGTTTAGTAAATGAAAATTTAAAATGCAAACCCTATTTTAATCCCAGAGAAGAGATGTGCATTGCAGGGAGGAGGATGCTGCATTTTGTTCTGCTCTGCCTCGTGCTTTCTTGTGTTTTCAGACACACAAATGGTGATTAGCTGAAACAAAAATTACAACTCCCTTTTAAGACTTGCCCAGCGGGACTTTTTATCTTCATGTCCACCACTAGGCTTAGCAGCTTACTAGCCCAGAGATGATTCAGTATCCACTTGTTTAATGCACAATTGCATGGTAGATTATATGATGTGCTGAACTCTGAAACACTATTCCCAAGTGAACAGCGTCACAAGTTCATTGCTGTGGGTCTCAGTGCCTCTATTTCTTTGAAAATGAGACTTTTGCTCCACTGTGAGAGGCAAAATTGCCAGCAAAGGAAACTTTTGCTGTGCAAAATCATGGCTGATTTGGGTCCTGGTATTCACAGGCGGAGCATAAAATAATTGGTTTCCTTTGGTAACAGGGGAGAGATAATTACAGCTGTTTATTCAGGTTGTGCAGAGTTTGACACTGGGATGGAGAATATACACAGAGGAGATAAACCTTGAGCACAAACAAATTTTTCATTACTCCCAAGAGTTGGTACTGGAGAATGTGTCCAGAGAGGTTGTGGACTCTCCATCCCTGGAGGTGTTCAAGGCCAGAATGGAAGGGGGTTTGAACAACCTGGGATAGTGGAAGGTGTCCCTGCCCATGGCAGGGGAATGGAGTGAGATGAGCTTTAAGGTTGCCTCCGACACAGTCCATTCCATAATTCTATGAATATTTTTATTGAGGCCACTGCTTAACTGACCCACTTACCTTTCATCTACACTCATTACCTCTAATTATTAAAAGTGAAGCATCTAGACTGACCTAACTCTCCCTTGTCTGTGGGTAATATCAGATATGGATCCAGGAGGGTGCTGCTCTTCATTTTTCATGCACAGCTATTGCAGGAGAGGCTGAAGCACCCTGTACAAGAGCCTCTTCCTCTGCTGGTGTTACCTTAATAAATTAAATGACATGTTTGATTTCCAGCCTTGTCAAGCACTCATTTTTATCTTAAACCAGCTCAGAACTTCCCAGTTCCAGTGGAGTCTTTTACTGATCAATCTGAAACTCCACATGAGTTACTTTCTGATGGGTAAAGTGCAGAAGTTCTGCAAAAGTAGAGATCCTGTGGCAATTTTACCCTCTGAAAGTAGTTGCCTGCCTTTCTGTCACCTCTCTTGGCAAGACCTCATCCAGTACCAGCTTCTCTTGGAGGTGGGGATCCTGGAATTGCCTGATTTCTCCACCTACAAGAGTCCTAAGAGTTTCCAGGAATTCAGGGCTTCAGCCATCCTACAGACCAGCCAGGTCAGTCAAAGTTCCCATCTTGCAGATCCTCCAAGCATTGCCTAGAGCTCTTCATTTCAAGGAGGCTGAGGGTAAATATAGTTCCCAAAAATCAGAAAAAAAAAATTTCTAAAGAAATCTGAATTACTTAAAAACTGTTATTTTAAATATTTTTATTTAAAATTTTTGACATCTCTGGTATTCTATTTTAAATTCAAATTTCCCTTTCCATGAGAAACAGTAGACTCCTGCTTTTCCTAACACCTTTAGGAGGGAAAACTGTGCTGTTGTCCATGAATCAGGGATAGATGGCACAAAGCAGGGAAGAGTTAAGCAACTCACTAAAGCTTGCACTAGGAGCAAGTGGAAAAGAAATCAGAAAAAACCCACCCATTTCCCTTGGCTATCTGTCCTGAGACAGATTCACTACAGCATTTTGGTTATCTGAGCCTGTCTCAGAGAGGAAAATGAAGACAGGCAACACTGAAAAAGTAATGCAGGGCAGGACTTGCAGCTTATGAATTAGGCTGGATATCAGCTGTCCTCAGTTCAAGCCTGCATCCTGCCACCAATTCCTCTCTCTGACCTTAGGCCACTCATTTAATGTCTCTGCCCCTCAGCTCCTCACGTGCAAAATGAGAATGCTAATGCAGCTTTGCTCCCTCCCCCAGCCCACTCTGCCCACTCAGGCTGCAGGCTGCACTGAGCCTCGTTCTAATTAATTATTTTCCAAAAGTGCAGCTCCATCCTGGCTTCCCAGTTGCCATTGAAACCATCCTTGAAACAAAAAAGGTAACAGTCATAGTAGTAATAATGATAGTAATAGAGGTAGGAGCAGAATTAGATATAGAAATAGTAGAAGTAGAAATAGAAGAAATAGAAACATAGAAATATAGAAATAAATATAGAAATATAGCGATATAAATAATATA
>VZTZ01005657.1:597167-645251 GCA_013400955.1 Drymodes brunneopygia | reverse complement strand
TTAGAAACATATAAAAATAGGTAAATAAAGAAGGGCAGGGCTTTTGGTCGGTCCAGCCTGGAGATTCCACTGCTGCTCTGAGACCCGCGTGTTTCTTCTGTTGCCAGCTGTGCGACAGGTTTGAGTCTGATGCATCTGTCTCTACACCTGGTGAAGGGTCTGGAGAACAAATCTTATGAGGAGAGGCTGGGGGAACTGGGATTGTGAAAGGAGGTGGGAGACAGGAAGAGATCAATCACTTTGAGTGACATGACAAGAGGAAATGGCCTCAAGTTTCACCAGGAGAGATTTGCATTGGATATAATAAAAATTTCTTCACTAGCACCCTTGTCCAGCCCAGGTACAGATGCCCAGGGCAGTGGTGGAGTCCCCATCCCTGGAGGGATTTAAAAGCTGTGTAGATGTGGCACTTGGAGATGTGAGTTAGTGGTGGCTTTGGCAGTGCTGGAGGAACAAACTTTTCCTTTCTGACTTTGCCCTGAAAACCAGAAATATCATAGAATTTCCTGACATTCCATGTTAGATCTCTAAATGTAGATCATGAAAATTTTGACCTATTTTCTTTTTTTTTTTTTAAATACAAAATTAAATATTTCACTAAATTTTTAGTTTTCTTCCTCGAATACATTTGTTTTAAAATTTTCTTTGGAAAATGCAGTGCCCCAAGCTTTTAGTTATCCTATGAATACTGATATATTTTTAAAGAACATTGACCAAAATTATCTGTTTTCCAGACAAAAATTCTTCACTGCTTTAGATAACTTTTCCCTTGAAAGCAAGGAGAAGTCATGGACCATGCACTGCCTGGGACAGGCACTCTTGCTTTGACTGGGAAAGGTGGGAACTCCTCCTTTTATGAAAGAGAAGTTTACTGTTAATAACAGGAGCATTTCCACTCATATTGTGCCTGATGAATGCAGGTGCAATTGCTTTCTCAGTCTGAACTGTGTGTGCGTCCACTGGGTGCCCCAAAAGAAGTGTTTTGTCTGTCTTCCTTTCCCATTCCATGTAGATCACAGAACAATTTAAGCTGAAAATGCCCCCTGAAATTATCAAGTCCAACTGTGAATCCAGCTCTGCCAAGCCCAAAATTAAATTATGTCCATAAGCACCACATATACATATTTTTTAACGTGTCCATAGACAGAAATGATCACTTTTTTTGAGATATATTGTCAAGCTGGATGTCCCAAATGATTGCATATTTATCATCATTTTCCATAAATGTCAAAAAAACCTCAAAACAGTGAGTGTTCTTTCAGAATGAGCCATATTTCTACTTTTTGCTGTAGATTCTTCCACTTTAAAAATAGTAAATATACAGACAGGTCTTGAGCTTCTGGAGCAGAACAGTATTTCCATGTCTCTGGAAAAATAGCTAAAAACAAAGAAAAACTCCTATAATATTTTTGCTTTATTTCAGGAAATATTTAAAAGTGACCATGAAATTTATAAGGGACAATTCCCATTGAATATTGCACAGGTATTGCTGTGTGGTCAAAAAGACACAACTGATACATTATTAGCTATAAATTAGAATGACAAGAGACTGGGAATTTTGGGGGTTAGTCTGTGTAAAGATGCTGTATCCCCACATATCATTTACTGGTGGGCAAGTTGAAACAAACTCCAAGGTTTTGTCTCTAATAAGTCCTCAGAATCTTCAAGGCGACAGATAAACCCTGGGTTTTGTTCCATCTCACAAAATATCTTCCCATGGCTGGAATATCTATTCTCAAAACGCTGCCTGGAGACCAATGCAGTGGAGGAAAAATAAAATGGAATAATTTAGAAATCCATATTCAGGACAAATAAGTGAATCCTCAGAGGGGCTAAGCAGGCACAGAGGAGCTCTTCGGATTCTCACCAGCCGAGCATCTGATGCCAAATCTCACTAATGAAGTCACCAAGCCAAATAATGCACCCATCCTATTCCCTTATAATCATTCCAATGCCCCTTACAGCTGTTTCCAACTGTGTCTCTGATCTGCTTGCTAAGACATTTAAATCTCCTGTTTCATTTGCATGGTTATCCAGTGAAATAGCTCCTAGTGTTTCTTTTCTTGTTTGAAAAACTGAAGAGAGGGGGGAAGAGGAAGGCGGGGAGGGGGGTGGAATGTAGAAATGGGAGGATTTATCTACATGCAGGGAAATTATTCAAATCTGACAACTTACTTTTGTTCCACGAGAGACTAGCTTGGAGGCTTGGACTCTCACGGGGGCAGATAGCCTTTTTTGTAAAGTCTTACCATAATTAGTGTTTCATCCCATCTTGTTTGGCATCCAAGTGCTGCGCTGGATTTCCTTACGATGGAGTTGGCTGCACTAGAGGGACCACGACTTTGTTTTGTTGATGGTGCTGGTTTTGGTTTTTTTCTAACCCATGAATAGGTTCTCAGGTCAGCAGATCAAGAACTCGGCAGGAAAACTATCTGCAGGGCAGTTGGGCTGTGGAACAAAGAGCAAGACCCAGCAAAGAACAGAAAAGAGATGTCTTGTGATGGGGATAGAAAAATAACTTGGCTGGTCCACATCAAAGATCCACTTAGCCTGGTGACTAAAAGTGTCCAGAGTGCCAAGGGAATAACAAAAGAGGCAGTACAGCAAAGGCTGGTGTTTCCCTGGTGCATTCCCCTACTCTCCTATGACTTGCAGCTCAGAGGAAGCTCAGCTCATTTCTGTTTAACATTCCTTGAAGTTTTCTTGGCATTTATTTGTCCTGCTGGTTTTTTTAACTCATATAAGTTTTGAATGTCATCTTGTTATCATACAGCAAGGAATGCATTAGTTTACTGGAGTATCCTTTGAAGAAACAGTCCTTTTGAACGTTTCAAAGCTGTCTCTTGAGCTATGTATTTTATTGCATAGTCCTTTTGCTGGAAGAGAGTGAATGGTCTCTCCTCTTCTACCTTGTTCCCTCTTTGCCCTCTGAACAGGCTGCACTGGTCTATTCAATTTGTAGGGAACTATGCCCTGGAAGCAGGATGTTTTGTAGGACTTTAGAGCCAATCTCTGAAGTTGGTTCAGAGCCTGTAAGGAATGTGTATATATTGTTTACTATTAAGCCCTAAAACCTGAATTAGTAGATTGTCTTCTACCTTACTTGTTGCACACCATTTCACATATTTCCCACCCTTTTCCTCTTGATCTTGATTCATTAGTCTCCTTCTCCTTCCACAACTCCTAGTTCTCTTTTGTCCTGGAAAAATTATGCAGCTTACCTATTTGTTGCTTTCCTCCTCCAGAACGCATTGAATTACAACTTGGATAAGACTCTGGTGTTTCCCATACAGTGATGGCTGCATCTGACAATGTGCAATAAATAAAAAGGAGATAATAATAATAAAAAAATTAATCATAAGATAGAGAAACAAAATTGGAAAGCATCATCCCCATATACTCAATTCAGTCTTGTGCCATGTTCCAATTTTTTTTTTTTTTTTGCATTTGTGTTGATTCTGGCTTGTTATTTTGCTCAGTCAGGAATTTGAAATCCAACTTTCCAAGGCAATTGCATCTTACTGTCTGTGTGGTTCCCAAATCCCTTGTTCTGCTCTGTCATAAACAGCTGGGGTATAATGATGGCCCTGCTTTGTTGGGAGGAATCTGCTATCAGTATCCTCAGCCGTTTATACTCTGCAGCATCCTGAATTCCTTTCCCACTACACCCCAAGGCATGCACCACATATTCTCAGCGTGAGGCAATAAAAACATCACTGTGGCCATAAGGCAGACCTCCCTTTAAAAAAACCAACAAACCCCACAGAAAATAATATTCATGTTCTAGGGCCATGGAGGCATCTCTTGGGATCCTCAGAAGCTGTGACTGTGATGCAGTGTGGATGAGACGGTTTCATTTCAAGGAGATTGCACAGAATCCTAGGATGATTTGGGTTGGAAGGGACCTTGAAGCTGATCTGGTTCCAACCCCCTGCCATGGATAGAGACACCTTGCACAAGACAAAAAAATTTGTACTAAACTGTGTAATCACAAGGCATTTCTGAACTACCTGAGCTTAAAACCCAGTAAAAACTTAGAAGGTAAAAACGTGGTAAAACCAGGTAAAAAAAATTTCAAACTCCATCATCCTCACTTATTTAACACTGTAAACATATTTTAGAAGGCTAAAATCAACATAAATCTTCATGCTTACCCCAGTGGTAAGGATGGTGTTTTTGGGGAGGAAATAATATGTTTTCCTTATGGGGTGCTGAATTGCTGCACTGGAAGAACTGCAGCCAGCCTTGGGCTGATGCAATGCTTTTCTTGTCACTTTGAAAGAAACCAACAGAATTAAGAATTTTCTACCAATAAGCAGCAGAAAGTCTCCAGCACACAAGGAAAAGAGATGCTGTCCATGCACGGCACATTGTTAGTGGTACATGGCAAAATCCATTGTCTTGCTTTTGTCTTCAGTGGCACTGCCTTGGCAGAACTAAATCTGCAGCAGACACACAATGATTACAAAAGGAGCTGCTCCTACCAGAGAAAGGGAAGGGAAAAAAAACCTCAGAGAAAGGGATGTAGACTATTTACTCCCTCAGCTACAAATGGGCATCGAGCTGGAGTGTAAGGAGTGAATATTAACATTCAGCTGGCTGCTACTGCGAGCCATAATAGACATGAGCATTGACTAGACCCAATATTAGTGATGGTACTGGGAAACCATCCTTGCTTTTGGCTGCCTGAAGGCAGTAGTGATCCCCTGCTTGTCCTATCTGTCAGTCTATTTGATCTCCAAATGAATTGCTTTTGATAACAGCTATATAAATGCAGAACTGTTCCGCTGGGCCTTCTTAAATGAGACTCCTCTCTTTCATCTCCCAGTCATTTCAAAAAGCAGATAGACTTGTTAGAGGTTTTTAATGCAATGATTTATGTTTTATCTTGCCTGGTTTGAGGCAGCATTTATTTAGCACTAAATTCTTCCCAAGCCTATATGTGAGGGAGAAAGGTTTCAGCACAACATTTGGGACTTGCAATAGTGTGCCTGTGTGCACATGTGCATGTGTGTGTACATGTGTGCATGTGTGTGTACTCTGCCTCATCTGAGGGAAATAAGGGGTGTGCTTTCTTTTTAGGAATTTAATGCTCCAATTCACTTGGATCGTTGCACCTCCAGCCAAATTAAGAGAAACAGGAAGGAAACAATATTTGATAATCCTCTGACTAGCCATGTTCGGTCTCTGGCAAATAAAAAACCCTTTGGAGAGGAAGAGAGTGAGCAAAATTATGTATTTTTATGAGGTTTAATAAAATGGAAAATCTCTGTCTCTTTTTAAGTTATTACCATCTCTTAACATTAGCAGAAGTCCAATACAGGAACGAGCTGTTTATATTTTTCATTTTCCATTTCCTTGTTGCTGAGAAGGACATGCAGCTATTTGGATCTAAAGGTGAAAGGCTGGTTTTTAAAGCTCCCATGTTAGAATCAAGCAAATATAGAATGGTTTGGGTTGGAAGGGACTTTACAGATCCTCTAGTTCCAATTCCTTGCCATGGGCAGGGATATCTTCCGTCAGACCAGGTTGCTCCAAGTCCTGGTCTGACTTAATTCATAAAGAAATAAACAATGCTCTTGCTGATGTCCTTGCCATGGAAATAGTTGAGGTTCTTTGGAGTAATCCAGGAATGTTAATCCAGACTCCATGTGAAAGGATGAGTTAAAATTTTAGGCTCGGGAATCTTTTTTTCCCTTTGTTTGACTGTAATAATGGTTGCATTTGTGGTACAATTCAACCCATTTACTCCAATTGTGAAAACCAGAGTTATGATGGGACATCCACAATGGATGGAAGAGAAAGTTCTTTAAAGACAACTGCCCTAAATATCTTTAGGGCAAAGAAACAATGTTCCAAAGAGGATATTTTTTTTTAAATAGTGAAGCTGGCTGGTCTGTCACAATGTTGTGTAGCATATTATTCTCTCTAATATGAAACAACTGATATCCACAGGGTGTTTGGGCACTGAACAGTCTCCCCAGGGAATGGTCATGGCCCCAAGGCTGTCAGAGCTCAAGGAGTGTTTGGACAACGCTCTCCGGGATGCACAGGCTGGGATTGTTGGGGTGTCTGTGCAGGGCCAGGAGTTGGACTTGATGACCCTTGTGAGTCCCTTCCAGCTCAGGGTATCCTGTGATTCTATTATTCAAAAACCTCCTTTCTGCCATGGAAATAAATAATACAATACAAGGAGCTAGATAAAAAAAGGAAAATATATGAAATTCAAACCATCTGTTTAAAACAAGGTGATATCTTTGATGCAACAAGTAACTGAGCAGTAATAGGAAAATTGTCCTATTTATCTTTGAAATGGCAAGACTCAATTTTTGTCTTGGAAGGGAAAAGGAGATCTGGATTAGTATCAGTATCAGGCAGGGGAATGATTGTGTTCTTTCCCATCCCAAGATGGAGTTGAAGCAGGAGGATGCTGTAGAGGACTTCTCCAAGGGTTTGCATGTTCCACCAAGCTTAGACACAGATTTTACAGTGGAGATCAAGTGGCACCTTGGCTTCTCTCTCTTAGCTGCAGAAGGAATTTAGGGACGTTAAACTTGTATATACAAATTGGCCCTTCCTTTTCTGTTCCTGGTGCTGTTTCATTAGCCAAAAAGCCAAATATTATCTCAACAAGAAAAGATCAATCCTGACTAGCCTGGTGGTTTAAGGCTATCCTGACAGCTGTTGGCTTCAGCTGAGTGGAGTTCACTGAGATCTTCTATCCCACTTTTGGAGCACCTTTCCATCTTATATGGACCTAGTGGAAAATGCTCCCACCCTTGGCATAGAGGTTGGAACTCGATTACCTTTAAGGTCCCTTCCAACCCAAACCAACCCAGGATTTTTTGAATTTTGAAGATCTGTCCCTTAGTTTAGGTGTCAAGTGTCCAAACCCCCTGTGCTGGCATTGCCTGTCAGGTGGGCAGTGACCACATTCTTCAATATACACAACAGGACCCCTTAACCTGAATAGTGAGAAGAAGGACACATAATAAATATCCATTTTCCTAGCCTACAATGCTTCCAAACAAGCAAAACAAATATGTAAAGAAACAGAAAACAGTAAGTTTTTCAGAGATTATAAATCTAACAATTTGCCATTAATATTAAAAAACAGCTTCCTGCCAACGGATACTTGAAAATGTTGTCAAAGCTTTGCATGCCCATGCTGTATTTATATTTATATTTCTGTTTACACATGTAAATGTTATTAATGAAAAGACTGCAAGAAGATACAGAAGGCATTTTTTTCTTCATTTCATTATGAATGATATGAATTGCCAAAATATAAAAGTAGTATTGGATGCAGGACCATAGATGTATTTGTTTGTTTTCAGACATCACCCCCTTTGAGAATGATGTCAAAGATTGATGTAAAAAGTCTAAGTGGCCCAATCTTGCTCTTATCAATGTCATGATAAGTTTTATTTACTTTGGAAGAAATAGCATTGATGAAGACTGTTGAATTAATTTTAATCCAGATTTATACCTACACACACATAAACCACCCACATATGTATTCTGAATTTTTTTTCTGAACTAATCTATAGGATAATTCAATCAACTGGCATCTTTGTCATGACTGCAGAAATATCTCCATATCAAATGCAACTATTGCAAGGAACATCTGTCCAGAAGCAGAGAATACTGGCTCCATCTCTTTAACAGTTATATGACATTTATTTGGAAAAGCTTTCTAAAAAAAAATTTCTAAACATTTTGGTTTTCTAAGGAATAAAACTCAGTTGATGCTCATGCACTTTTTTATTTTTTTAATGATTATATTAAATTTTTTTCCAGATTTCCACTAAAATATGTGTAAAGAACAAAAATAAAGAGAAAATAATATGGTGGGGAAATAATATCATACATTTCAGTCCTTGTTCACATTGCTACTCTTAATTATTTGCCATTTACACTCGTTTAGGAACAGTTAGGTATAAAAAGAATTAAATCCAAGTGTTGTACAGGTTTGCAATGTTCACAGCTGTTTTAGCAGTGAGTGTGGCTCTGTCAATGGGATGAGTTTGGTCCTGTGCTCTGCTTTAGGATGTGAACAGGGAGAATAATGGAATCACAGAATCGTCATGGTTGGAAAAGTCCTCTAAGATCATCAAATCCAACCATTGCCCCAGCACTGCCAAGGCCACCACTGACCCATGTGCCCAAGTGCCACATCCACATGGCTTTGAAATCCCTGCAGGGATGGGGACTCCACCACTGCCCTGAGCAGACTGGGACAGGGTTGGACAACCCTTTTGGTGAAGAATATTTTTTTCCCCAAATCCAATCTAAATCTCCCCTGGCACAGCTTGAGGCTGTTCCCTCTCCTCCTGTCCCTGTTCCCTGGGAGCAGAACTCGACCGCTCCGGCTGTCCCCTCCTGTCAGGGAGTTGTGCAGAGCCACAAGGGCCCCCCTGAGCCCCTTTTTCTCCAGGCTGAGCCCCTTTCCCAGCTCCCTCAGCCTCTCCTGCTGCTCCAGCCCCTTCCCCAGCTCCATTGCTCTTCTTTGGATGTGCAAAGCCTATTACCTCCATAAGAAATTGATCCAAAAATATCTGAAAACAGAAAAATTATCCTCAAAAAATGATGGACCCAGGAAGACCAAAAAATCATAGGCTATGTGTGTGCTATAAGATTAAATAGAGGAAATTTCCCAGACTTCTTAGACTGGTCACAGTTCCTGGAGCAGGAAAATTTTCAAAGATGCATTTTGTGAGGGTCCACAGAGAGGGGACAAAAAACCCTTATAATGGATGTGGCCAAACATGAATTGGCTTTAGGGTCAGTGAACAGACAGGGAATATATAAGTTCCCATCAGACATATCAGCAAGGTTGCTCCAGGAGGAAGGTGAGGGTGATCTGAATGTTTCCTTTGGTTTTGTATGATTTCAAAGAAAAAAGTAGAGTTCTAAATGCTCACATCAGATTTCCAAAATATGAGGAGAAAGTGATATCAGATTACAGCTTCCGCTGTTCAGGTAGCATAGAGAACAGAAGACAGACACTTTCAGAAAAGCAGAAAAAATTATTTGAGTCATGAAATGGAGGCATTATTAATCAGTTTTGAGAGATGAGAAACTACAGTAAAAAGACATTAAATCCAGAATTTTGTGTTTCATTTATGTATCTATAGATATATAACTTTATATATGGGAGCTCCTGCTGCTATAGAGGACTCAATGCAACTGGGCAAGTTTCTAAAGAGCACAGTATGCTGCAAACATGGCCTTAAGCTGCACAATAAAAGCTGAGTGCTGTTGATGGCAGTAGAAAAACACGAAAATGTTCCATTTGAAACGTCTTCTTGTTGAAAAATGTTTCTTAAATTGGAGTTTTCTATAGGAAATGTCTTTCGGAGAAAAATGGCTTCCATTTTTGGCAATGGAATATTGGCCAGAATTCAATTTTTTTTTCCCCAGCTATTGGCTTTCTGACAACATTTTAAATACTTTCCAAGGCAAGGCTATCTGAAAATGCAGAATTTCAAGTTTTTGTCTAACTGCTGTTTTAGAATAAAACACCTTTTTCTATCTGCTAGTTATCTGTCTTTTAGGGAGGCACCAAGGAAGGGGGTGAGTGTGTTTGCTGTAAAGACTTCTTGAAAAGGTGACGGGCCCTGCAAAACCCATCCTTAAATTACTCATGCCCAAGAAAATGGTGGCAAAGCCATGAATTGCACTTGGCTTTTCCAAACAAAAGGCCAACACCTTTCCCTTGGTCTTGTGTAATGACCCATGGATATTATGGACCAAAAAATCAGGAATAGAAACTCATGTTCTTCTTCTGTTGCCCAACACAACAGCTCAGAACATCTTGGCAGGGGAATTTCCTCACATGCCATCAGTGAATTGCCCTTTTACCAATGGGGAAAGCAGACTCCATCCTGGTAGCATTTTGTTTTGTTTGTTTGCTTTCATTCTGCAGGGTTCAGGCAGATAATTTTGGGTTGGATCAGGAGGATTGCAGGAAGAAGAAAGGCTGCAGCACTCCAATATTTCCCCCTGTATAGCATCACTTATTAAAATCCTGTTGTCCTGACCATTGTTGCTGCCATTGAAGTCTGGTTTATTTACTTGAAAATCTGATTTGTTTCATTTTATTACTGTGTTTGCCAAGTAACTGATATCAGATTCTGCAGGAAAGAGCTGCCATTTACCAGCAGGCTGTGATGGCTCTGACACGGTCTGCAGGACCGGCTCCGAGGCTTGCTCTGCCCCGGGGGCTCGCGCAGAAATAAGATTACTGGCAATAACTGCTTCAACTGCTTTGAATAACAGACACAACTCAGAGAGCATAAAATTAGCATAAACACAGCATCAGTGTGTTCCCTCGGTGGATACGAGACAGGCAGGATATGGAAAATTGACTGAAATGGGGTCAAGGCGCTGCTGAAATCGGGAAGGCAGGAAGCGCTGCAGAGCTGAGGGGTGGTGGTGGTGCTGCTAATAACTGAATAAATAAATAAATAAATGAAACTATAGCCATGAAGTTTTAATGATAACACATTCAGAGGGGTGGGTATTAAAAACGCAGCATCGATGGCAAAACACCCAAAATGTTGTATTTCCCAGGGAAATTACTCTTCGCCGTCCTTTGGCTTTTCACTCCTGGTTGGGTGGAGGGAGGGGGAAGAAATGGCAATAATGATAACAGAAATAATAACAGCAATTTCCTGTAGCAAATATCCTGGCTTGTTTTTTGGGGGGGTAAGGTGGAAAGAGAAAAGATGAAGAGAGGGCACAGGGTGATAATTTGAGGAGGATGCCCTAGATTTGCTAATGTGTGGTATCAAGTATTTTGCAGCACTCCTATCTCTTTTTATTTATCAAATATTAAAATGGGAGATGCTTTCTGACACACTCAATAAAGAAGTACATTAAGAGGGGAAAGCACAGCAGCTCTGATTTTGCAGTTTTTATAGTGAGATATTGCAGATACCACTCGGAAGAGATTTACCCGTGGAGCTCTGGATTTCCAAGCCCTCAGACCTGTTCCTACAGAGAGAGCAGGAACCAGCACATGCTTCTAATCAGGAGCTCCTCAGCAACCCAAAGTGCTGAAAAAGACCCATGGTGAATGTGTTTATCTCATAACCAGCGTGAGATCTGGGATGTTGTTTTCAAAGCAACCTCCCCTCCTTTGAAGAAGAGATGCCAGAGGAGGGTAATCCACATTATTGGAGCTTAGGTGATTTTCACTCAAGAAGGAAAATGTTTAAGACTCTGCTCTGCTTCCCACTGTTGGGAGCTTGTCCTTCAGATAAAATGGGCACTCTCTCCAAATCTCAGGATAAAAATCCTTTATTGAGCCAAATTATAAGTCAGAGCCTGGGACTCATGTTCAGAAAAAAATTCACCCGTGTGTACTTCAGACTGACAACATTCCATATTTCAACAACCTTTAGCCAATGATAAAGAGAATTTAAAAAAATCTTCCCAAAATTTGTCAAAGATGATTTGTCTCTCTCTTTTGTTCTCTTTCTCCATCCTCCTCCATCTCTACTGCAGAAGCTTTTTCAAGGCCTTGGTAGGGAGCGTTGGGGTGTTGTCAAATACAAATATTTGCCTGAAAAATGATTTGATGATGGCCAGGAATATTACATGAGGTTTCCAATGTCACAAGTGAAGGGGAACACCCAGAGGTAAGCACTAACTTTAGCAAACCACCTTGAAGACAATAAACTGTGCTGAGAGATAAAGGAAAAGGAGTCTGGCTGAGAGCAAAGCATGGCATAAAATATTTTTTTGACTGAGGTTTGTAGTCACTTGTATGAGGAAATGAGGTCTAGACAGCTGTGGAGTGAATTTTAACGTTCTTGCCATCATTTTTTTATCATTATTATTATTACTATTTTCACGACCCAAAATTTCTTGATTTGAAATAGGGTCAGAGAAGACTCTGAGAAAAAAGTACGGCCAGCCTAGCCAGCAGTTGCCTTAAAAAAAATGAAAATCCTGCTATTGTGAGGTTTCAAGGCCAACAAAATTTACGAGCAAGATTTGGATGTGAACTGAAACCCTCGACAGTGTGCCCTTGTCTGTAAAAATAAGCGCCAATGACCCTCTGTCCCTTGCTGGTAGATCCAGAGGAAAGGGCAAGTTTCAAAAGGCCCGGGAAACTAAACTGCTTTTTGCCCCTTAAAGGTGGTCCTTTCAGGTCAGAGGGAAGCCACGTGGGTGTGGAGCACGGCTCTAGCACGCCTGGGGACAAATAAAGGACTTTGTTCTCCCCAAGGCATCAATCCAGCATTTCTCACCAGCACCACATTCGTTAAACAAATAAGCAGATGAATGTACCAGAAGAACAGGCGAGGAAAAACAAATCAGACTTATAAAACAGCTTGGAGCCCAGCCACGATTTTCCTATGGAAAAAAGAACTTAATTCCAGTCTCCTTCTCACAAAGGACCTTTTTCTCTCTTTCTGTTGGGGTTAAGCAGCATTTAATTGATTTATTCAGTAATATAATTGATTCTGATGACAGTGGCAGGACTAAGCCCTCAAAGACTGCAGCTTGCTGGCACATCATGGTCCTCATGCACGGAGCTTGACTGCAGCTCCTGTTTAGATGCAGAGTAGCTGTAGGCTCCCTCCATAATCTGTGGGAAGGAAAGGCTTCTCCAGAGAGTGGTGCACCACTGGCCTGGGCTCAATTGCTCCCTGACAGCACTTTTCACAGTGACTGTCACTGGGATCACGGGTGACTATGTAGGGTGCCAGTCAAGTTTAGTTCATTGGTAGAAATAGAGCCTTAGCAGTCAAAACTCACATTGTCTCTTGTTCCTTTTCTGTCTGCACATGATAGTCTTTGGTATCAAACATTGATCAAAACATGCAAAAAAGCTTTGTAAATCAGATAATTTTTGCTTCCTTTTTTTTTTTTTTTTCCCCCCACAGAATAACAGAGTGGTTTGGGTTGGAAGGGATCACAAAGATCATCTCATTCCAACCCTGCCATGGGCAGGGACACCTTCCACTGTCCCAGGTTGCTGCAAACCCCATTCAACCTGCCTTGGGCACTTCCAGGGAGGAGCAACCACAGCTTCTCTGGGCAACCTGTGCCAGTCCCGCACCACCCTCACAGGGAAGAGCATCCTACTTAAATCTACCCTCCATCAGCTTAAAGGTCTTTGATTTGTTGTGGCTTTTCCTAATCAAATACTGGTCAAATACAAAGGCTTGCAACTTTTACGATCATCTTCATCTTCATTGTACTGAATTTTCATGTATATAAATCCAGATTTGAAAGATTTGGCTGAAAATTAGACCTCAAGTGAGATGGTTAAAAACATGCTGAAAATGGTACCACCCATTTTCAAAAATTATCGAAGTGTTGAAGTTCATCTCTCTGTGCTTCCCTCTACCTGTCTCTCACCCACACTGGACATTTTCACATGTGCTCTTTCCTTATTCCAACAGAAAACAAGTACACAGCTTAAAGAGGACTTTAATTTTTCACTGAAAGATTTATTTTAATGGAAATATCACACAATAAACTTTGTTCTCTCTTATCAGGCACCTTCAAGTAAAAATGACACTTGTTAGTCTCTAGTCCTCTAAATATGACCTGATTTTTATTTGGAACTGTCAAATAAGGTTAAGAAATGAGATGAAAATTACCTTTAAAGATCACTGAAAATATGCATTTGTTGAAGCATTATGAGACTTCAGTACACATTTTTAGAAGCTGTTAATGTCAGTGTCTGTATCAATTAGGTTTGAGCAAGAAACCAATTCTGATTCAAATAAGACAGATCAAGCATTCTTAGTTTTGGGTGATTAATAAGGTGTCAGTCCTAGAGAGACTTATTTGCTTGTCTTTTCAGCTTTCTTGAGCACAAATATATATTGTACAAGGCCATAGGTACTTTTTTGCAAGGCTAGAAACTAAATTTGCTTTTTTTTTTTAATCCCCACAGTTCCATGTGTTGAAACTAGTTGAGATCTGCAGGAGTGTTTTAAAACTTTTCACTTAAACTGTAGTTCTGGAAAAAAAAATTAGAAATACACTTTTAATTGGATGAATACCATGGGAAAAAGAAATAAATTAGCCTACTGGTTTCCTGAATGTTGTTCTGAATACGAATGAAGTAAATAAAAGTATTCTCCTCATTCACAGGTATGTTTGGTTACTAAATACAGTCATGAAAGAAAGTTGCAACAAGGAAGGGTTGGACTTTTCTTCCAGGGAACAAAAAGAGCAAGAGGAAATGGCCTCAAGCTGCACCAGGAGAGGTTCAGGTTGAACATCAGGAAGAATTTTTTCATGGAAAGAGTTGTTTGGAATTGGAAAAGGCTGCCCACAGGGGTGGTGGAGTCACAATCCCTTGAGATGTTCAAGAAATGTTTGGATGTGGCATTCAGTTCTCCAGGTGGGGTGACAAGGTGGGGATCAGTCACAGGCTGGACTCAATGATTTGGAGGTCTTTTCCAACCTAAATGATTCTGTAATTCTGGGATTAAACTCAGAAATGTTGACATCATCACAAACATCTTCTGGAAAGCAAAGTTTCATTGCTGTGATACAATGTTGTTTAATGCCAAATTTCCAATGATCTGATTATTTCCCTCAAACCTCTGCTAACCTTCCTTCATTCCATTTTCCCAGCTGAAAATGACATCAGCCACTTGCTGATGAGCAGCTTGGTGCAAAACAGAGACTTGTAATCAGGTGGTACTTGGCCAAGATGCCCAAATCAACCCCTTCTTAATTATTCTTAGTCCTGATGGTGATGGTAGACTCAAGCCCCTGGTTTCACCTGTGTTTGTGAGAGATCCAGAGCTTTGGGAACAGCTTTGCCTTTATTGGATTTATATCTTATATCAGGTAGGTATTGAGCCATCAGCCATCATAACCACTCAATTAATAATTTAATCTCTAGAACTGAAGTCTCTGGCAATATAAGTTACCTATTTCATGTTTAGAAATCAGTTTAAGTTGGGTAAGGCATGAGAATCTGACGAGAGCTGTAGCACAGATATAAACAAAGAGTTACTTGCATTATTTAGACAATATTGAATATCCACCAAAACACAAAATCAATAACTCCAACAGGAACTGAATGCAACCCAACATCATAAAGTGAAAGAAAAGTAACATTAACTTATCCATTATTTACCAAACTTTTTTTTATTTCTATTTTGGCCCAAATAAGTTTCATTCTTTCCAATAAATATATATAGGCTCATTTTCCACATATCAAAGTATGAATATGTCCCAGTGAAAATTTCCCAGAGTTCTCACTTCTGACACTTTCTATATCATTGCTAACTTTTCTAGTAACTTCAGTCATCCTCTTTTTCCTGAGTTTGTTCTATTGTCTATTCATTACACGCTTCCAGAGATCTTCTAAAATCAATAATGAGAAGTAAAAGCTCCTGGACAGGATGACTGATCTCCTTTTAAAATATGTATCAAAAATAAGTTAGAAAAATTGCTCTGAGAAAGTGCCTATTTCTTTCCATTGACCATAAAGAGGTGCTGGAGAAGAAATTTGGTCTGGCATCCTAATTTTAAGCACAAACTAAAGTGAGCCAAGTTTAATGCCATCACTCATTTATGCCTGAATATCTTTAGTTCTTCTACCATCACTGCACTGCTCTGCCACTTGTGGAAAAACAAGGAAGGGAGCCCAAGGCAGCAAAAACACCACTTGTTTTCTTTGAGATTGAAGATGGCAACTCTAAGGATGTCCAGACACTGACCAAGTGAATAAAAAACAGAACAAATTTAAGTACATCTTCATTGTTCTTATTCGCTTTATTGCTAAATTTCCTGGCTCTGTGGTGAGTTTGTTGAGACCTGAACTGGTTCTTTCTGTGTGCAGAGATATTCACTCCTGCTGAGGCTCTTACATATTTTATTATTTATTTTCCAGTAATTAGTCTGAACCACTGACTCAGACAGAACTAGCCAAGTGAAAAGGAAAATATAACAAAGTCCCCCAATATGTTGCCTTGGCCTGGGGCAATCAGCAGCTGATGGCTAATGGGACAGATGATGCTCCTCTTCTCAGTTCATCCATTTAGCTGCTTGTTTAAGGCACAAGAATGTCTCTGTGCCTTGACCCACACTTTGACTTTTGAAACTTTCATATGTATCTTGGTCAAGCTGGACAGATATTTTGTCCTGACCTTTGGAAAACACCTGTTTTTTCACCAAAACTTGAAATCTGCAGTATTTTGATTTTCAAATACAGAGATGATACCTTTCAAACTTAAGTGAGATGTGCTTTCCTCTCTTTCTACAGTGGCTACAGGGATATCTGCATCTCTGAATGCACTGCAAACTCCTCTCCTGGAAAAGCAAAAAGTGCAAATGGCAGTTCCATCATCAGCAAACTGGGAAAATGCAGCACAGAGTTAGAGAAGGAGGAGAGAGCAGCCTGGATTCTGTAAGGGATGATGTTGTGTATTAATGAGACTTTACAAACTGAATTTGCTGAGGAGGAGGGGGAAGAATAAGACCCTGCAACCAGGTAACTACCAGGAAAAAGCAACTACAGTTTCTCCTGATCTCAAGTTTTTCTCTCCTGGGACAGATGTAAATCACAGGAGACAAAATTAGCCTATTGGAGACACCTCTGTCCTCTCTGTGAATTAGCTGAGATCAGATGGTTGAGTTTAAGGCAGATCAAATTTGATGACATTAATCTGAGCCTTAAATTGTTAGTTCTGTCAAAGCTGGGAAATGATCTATAATCTGTGGCAATAGATGTCTGGAAATCAAAGAGTGTGTAGTTAAAGTCACTGAATGAAAAAATGGGCATGCTCCCTTAGGCTCCTGGTTTACAAAAGGCTTTACACACTGGAAGATATTCCACTCCTATTGCTTATCTAAATAGCACAACTATTAGGAGGTGGCTCATATTCATAACTTCAAGGCACAGGGCTTTTTAAAACACATCAGATGTCCCCACTGCACATGTCACATGTCCCACCTATTTTTTTCCTACTCCCTGCCCTCTGGTACATGTCAGTGCTGCTCCTGAGGTCAAACAGAGTGAGAATCTGATGGCAGGAATCAACACTGATTTCCACATTGGCTGTGTTTATTTCTGTTCATTCCCCTGGGGACTTTGAGGTTTGTCTGTTTTGTTTTCTTCTCTTCTCATTTTCTTCCAAGGAACTTTGCTGCTGCCTGTAAGGGAGGCAATCCAGCTTTGCTGGGCAAAGGGGAGCTCGGGGGCTCCCTGAAAATGTTGAAAACTCTTTGCATTCCTCCTGAATGTTTGCTTAAGAAAAATCAGATTACACAGCTGCGTGCTGGCTGTGCAAAAGGATTTGCACCTTGCAGGTACAAAACACCTTCCCACTGTCCCTTCCAGAGCTCCAGTGCTGTCCCCAATGCACAAACTCTTCCCCTGCAAGGCAGAAACTGGCATTAGAAATCTAATCTACAGGAAGTTGTGCCAGCAGTCCAATAAATCACCAGGATCTTCTCCTAATCCATAAAATGGCATAGACTGTCTCATAGCTCTGCCTCTAGTATGAGATTCTCTCTTTGTTCCTCCAAACTCCTTCTTTATCCTTACACCCTCTAGTCTCCCCTCTGGTCAGGAAAATCCCAGGCCTCTGAGAGGAGATGCTGATGAAAGAAAAGGTTGTAAGTGGCCTACTCATCCCCTTTTGAAATGAATGAGGCCAGTAAATCAAAAGCCCTATCAATGGTGAGGTGTCTGACTCAGAATTAGTAGGAAGGACATGCAGTGACTGATTTTACAGATTATAAAATAACAGAATGGGTTGAGTTGGAAGGGACTTTGGAGATCATCCAGTTCCAACCCCTGCCATGGCCAAGGACACCTTCCACTATCCCAGGTTGCTCCAAACCTCATCCAACCTGGCCTTGAACCCTTCCAGGGATGGGGAAGCCACAACTGCTCTAGGAAACCTGTGCCAGTGACCCTCTACCCTCATCATATAATTTCTTCTTTATCTCCAGTCTAAACCCACTGTTTTTCAGTTTTAAACCACTGTCCATTGTTCTATCACTACAGACACTACAAATTATTTGTCTCAATCTCTGTATCGTTTTCAGGATCTAATTCAGCTTCAATAACTCTATGCCCACCTGACTTAAAGATGCTGGGATTTCAGTGTGGGTATCCACAACAAATTCTGAAAAAGGCAACCACTCTTGACCGTGACCCCAGTTTGGGGTCTAAACCCAGGAATATCTGAAATCAGCAGCAAATTAAGAAAAGCTCTGTTTCTAAAATCTGACCTCTCAAGAAAAGGAAAGAGGAAAGATTTTTACTTATTCTCTGGGAGTTTTTTTTTTCTCTGCTTGAAAGGTAGATAAAAGGATGGGACTTGCTCCTTAATCACTAAACTCAGTGATGCCTCTTTCCACTTCTGCCTCTCTGCCCTTTCTCTCTCTAAATTTTCACTGTCCATCACTTTCCCCAGGCCAAGTTCTCAATTTATCTTTTATTTGCCCAGCTTTACCAGCTCATGCTCTCATCCAAAATTTTGCTTCACAGTGCTCCTGGGACAACTTTTTATTTTGATTTTTTCCCCCTCTTTTCCCTGTTTTTTAGTGTAAACTGAACTGCAGAAGCCAAAGCAAAGTCATGAGTTTTTTTGAGATTGTCACCTGAGATCACCTTTCTGCCTGAAAAATCTCCTGTTACCTGGCTAGAACAGGTTCTTACTTTTGCTGCTGGATTAAATGTACTGTAACTGCTGCCACCAACAGGACATTTAACAAAAATAGACATTTTTCCACCCACTGCTCTAACAGCTCGGTCTCAGAAAGAGACAATGAATAGATTAGAAGAATTTACATTCTAATATCAGTTTATTTGCTGTAACAAGCTCCCTTCTGTACTGTCTCTCTCACAACTGTCCTTCCAGACGATCCAAGTGGAACACTCAGCTTTTCCTCATCCAGATTGCAGGAGGCATCTGAAACATTCCTATTTTAAATACGTCCATTTCATACAACACACAAGGAAAAAAAACGATGCTTAGAGAAAGGAGGAATGAAGAAAACACAAGAAATACTTTCACCTGAATCATTGATGACTATGACTTAAAGTCACTATTTCTAGTGAAGAAGTTCAGCACTAAAATCTGTTTCCCAGTGCTGAAAAAAAACAAAGCTCTGTTTTGTGCCTGCAAGTCCTTCTGCTGCCTGATTATTGATTTTCCAAAACTGGCTGCCTCAAAGTGAGAATTCTATCAGGAGTTCACAAGTTGCAGCACCGTGTTAGTACAAAGTGCTGAACATTGTTTTTCACATGCTTTAGGATTCTTATGGGCCGCAGTCGAAGTTTATCCCCAAAAGTTTAAATGGCTTTGTTGTCTCAAAAAGAGAATTTCCAGAGAAAAATAAAGCTAAGAAATTTTTTTTTGCTATAAAAATGAGATGCAAAAAAGCAAGTTTCCAAGGAATTTTTTTCTAAAAAAATATTAAAAAAAAACCAACGAAATATTTAAGAAATCCTAGGAAATCAGGAAGAAATGAAATTGAAATAAAAACACAGACTTAATTGCAATTTTATATACAAATAAAATGATCCTGTCAATGTACTACTTTGGAGAATACATCCAAACTCTCTCTTCTACTAATAAAAACCAGAGTATTACAAGTCTTAAAAGTCAGTTTGATTTCCTTTTTGTTTCTTTGTTTTTAACACATACTTGTCTCAACATAAGCTACACTGAGGAGTTTCACTTTGACTCTGGCTGGTTTTCAGGGTTCCAATTAGCCCCAGATCCACTGAAATTCAAAGCCCTTCTGAGCAGGGTGAAGGCATGTTTATTTTCATTTTGGAAGGAATGCTTCCCATAAAAATAACTAGAACCTAAATTGCTCTGCCATGTTGTCATTTAATTTTGTGGAGGAGAATTTAATGGGGGATTTGGGCACCTCATAGTTCAATTTGAATATTGTTGGGATTAAGGAAATTATTGTGAGGGGAAGGCAGGATGAGGGTGTAGAGCACAACAGATAATCTGGAATGATTCTTTATTTAATTCTGGAAGAAGAGTGCTGGAACAAGGCACTATTGTGGAGTTGCTGTTGGACTGAAGCCTATTTCGTTCAATTTCCATGTACAGGGAAATTGCTCCCAACTCCCTCAGGCAGCTCTGCAGATCTGCTCAGGGATACTGAGGAAAATTAATCTGAATTAATTTTAGAAGTGGATTAGTTCAACTAAATTAAAACACCGTGTGGACTCTCTCATTCAGAATTAAAGTGGCTTTAATTCAGTTTTGCTTCATTCAGTTTAACATTGGGCAAAACAACAAAGTTTAGGCTCCTTTAGATTGATGTGCAGATGACTGCAATTTAAATTCCCACATTCAATTATTTTGGAGTTATTGACTGTCTCTTAATAAACAATAATTTAGTGTCCATGAGGGATAGAATGTGGGATCCAAGGATCTCTGTCCACAGATGGAATATGGGCAGCAAGGTGGATTCCTTTCCCACTCCAGCTTCTCTCAGCCTCTGCTCAGGAGGAACTTGCAGGAAGGACCTCTCAGCCCTGTTGTATATTCAGTCCTAGGCTTTCCTCCCAGCCTGGTTAGTGGAATGGTTTAGGAATGGTGACAGTGTGAAATGGACTAATTTTTCAAGCTTTTTTTATTAGAGGAATAGTTACAGCTTCCAAGTCACTTGTGGCATGCACTGTATTTGCAGTGTTGGCTTTGTACGTCACTACAATTCTCCAGCGACTCCTGCTCCTCTCACCTCTTCACATGAATCATTATATTTAAAAAGTAGGAGCTATTTTAATCAGAGAAGACAGCAAAACAGAAAATTTCTTCTCATATTCAAATACCTTGGGAATGTAAACAGACCTGTTTTCTCATGGACAAATTCTCCTCTTTGCAGATGTGAGAGACCACGTTCATGTTGATGGTGGGGTATTGCTGGTACACGTCAACAAGAAAATAGGGCAAATCAACTAAAAAAACCCTGACTCACATTAAATCAATTAAAGGTATTCTCCATCTGGTTCTACCCAAGGGGTTTGTGCTGATTTAACTAAATTGGTTTCTCAACTGATTTAGTTAAATTGGTGCATAAACTGTGGATAGAACAGCCAGAAGAAAGTACAAAGGAGTCTAAGTAAGTCAAATAAACCCAAGTGAGGATAAGAGGTGCAGTGAAATAGTTGAGGAAGAGATTAAGTGGCAGCATAACCTTTAGGGGTTATGTGGAGGGATTCTGAGCAGAGCTGTAAATATGACAAAGATTTGAACATCTGTCTCTGCCAACAATGGCTGTCAGCCTTAAAGCACTGGGAGGTGAAGAACTGCATTGGGAAATCTGAGGAGCATGCTCAGAAACATCCAAAGTGGTGACACTGGGATGCTGATGTACCTAGAGCTTCATCCAGGCAGTGTTGACCTACAGAAAACAAAAAAGATAGTGACAGAAGTGCATAAATAGAATCACAGGATGGTTTGGGTGGAAAAGGACCTTAAAGACCATCTCAGTCCAACAGGGACACCTTCCACTATTCCAGGTTGCTCCAAGCCCCTTCCAACCTGGCCTTCAACACTTCCAGGGATTGGGTGTCAACACCTTCTCTGGGCTACCTGTGCCAGGGCCTCACCACCCTCACAGGGAAGAACTTCCTCCTAATATCCAACGAAGATCTACCCTCTTTCAGCTTAAAGCCATTAAGTGGCTGTATTGAAGGAGGGTCATTAAGAAATGCACAGTTGCAGATGTCAGAGGTGTTAGAAAAGAGGTAAAGGCAAGAGCCATTCCTGGCTGAACTTTGGTACAAGGAGGTAATCTCATGGATAAAACTATTCCTAGACAGCCAAAGTTCAGATCCTGGAATTACTGCTGATTCCTCTTATCAGACAATAAAGAAATCATCTCATGCACCTCTCTCAGTGCATCTGCAGTGATCACCACAGTGGTGGGGCTAGAGCTGCTGCCAGCATAGCTAAGACAAGGGAACTGAGCCCTTCTTAGTCAGTTCCTGGATATATTTTAGGAGCTAGTATCAGCTATGAACCATGACTCATTTCTGAGATACAAAGGTTCCCAGTGCACAGTTTGGTTGTGATCACATTATTCTGAAGGCCTAAGACAGTTTAATCACAAAATTCCATCCAGACTATGCCAAATGGCTCCATAGCTGAGAGTGCCCTGGAAAAGTTTTATTTACTGGTACAGACATGGCCTTTGTGCCTTCTGTAAATTTAAATTGGAGCCTTATCTTGCATGTGTTCTGTGTACATGTGTGAAATTTGGGGAATAGGAGGTGCAAGAGCCAGTTGTAGATATTCAGGATGTCCAAGATCTGTTACATTGATTTTGGCTCCCTGTCCTTTCACACCAAGGAAAGAACCAACCACAGATCCTGTTCCTATGAATGAATTTTTACAGGGTGTTTGTTATGTTATGTTGTTATGTTATGTTATGTTATGTTATGTTATGTAATGCTATGTTATGTTTGTTATGTTATGTTATGTTATCCATCTCACTCAAGTTAAGCAAGAGATGAAGTTATTAAGATCATGTATCATTAACCTCCAGAACTGCTTCACCAAATCACCCTTGGGTTTGGGATTACAATTGCAATAAGTGCCAGCTTTCTCTATTTCTTTTCATGACTATCCCAGTTATAATTTCCCTGGGCACAAGCCTAGTTTTCATACAATTTTTGGACAATGCTGAGGACATTATCAGAGCTTAAGATGATGAGACAGAGAGGAATTGTGCACAGCATGAAACTTCCTGGTGTTTCCTGATGTTTTGAGGTTGCAGTCACATGGCCAACACTACTTATTTTTAGTTCAACCCCCATAAATCTTTTAGTTGGCACACTGCAAAGACCCAGGAACAGCTTTGGGTCTTCCTGCTTTCTGTGCAAGCCAACGTTCTACAATCCACACACAGACCAGTCATAAATGCNGACCCAGGAACAGGTTTGGGTCTTCCTGCTTTCTGTGCAAGCCAATGTTCTACAATCCACTGTGCTGGACACACACAGACCAGTCATAAATGACATAGTAGCTGGTATGGGGCTATGTTTTGGGCTTGTGACCGAAGCAGTGCTTGGAAACTAAAACTGCTGAGCAGCACCTTCAACAGGGTCAGCACTGCTCCTCAGACTGCCCCACCAGTGAGTAATCAGGGTGTGCAAAAGAATTTGGGAAGGGACACAGTTGGAACAACTGACCCCAACTGACCCAATATTCCAAACCAAATGGTGCCACGCTCAGCAATAAAGTCTGGGTGAAGTAGGAGGGAGGGTGGGGGATGTTCAGAATTATGGTGTTTGTCCTTCCAAGTAACAGTTACAGGTGATGGAGCCCAGCTTTCCTGGAAATGGCTGAGTATCTCTGTGTTGATGGGAAGTGTGAATGAATTCCTTGTTTTGCTTTGCTTGTGAGCAAAGTCTTTCCTTTTGACTGTCTTCATCTCAGCCCAGGAGTTTTCTCATTTTCACTCATTCTTTGGGACTCTCAGCTGGATGCCAGCTGGAGGTCTCTGAGACAGCACAAATGGCCTTATAAAGAGACAACTGACAAACTTATTGAGTCACTGGAGTCCAATAAGATCCAAATATGAAGTTGAAAGAGCAGTTCAGCTTATCTCAAAGCATACACAGGGAAATTGAATAACCCTCTGGTTTCTGTTGCCTAAGTGTAGGCTGAGGTTGTCCTTACAGACTGTCAGCTGTCTCCTGTGAAGAGCATATAAGTGTCCCTTAAGTCCTGTGCTGTCTTTTGAGCCCATGAAGACATCTCTCAGATATTTAAAATGGCATTATGTAAGTAACTACAAAGGCAGCTGAATTCCATTTTTGGAATTCCATTGTGATTTTTATTGACCAGAATGGGAGCTTCAACACATAGATCTTATCTATACACCTGTGCAGGTGTATATGTATTTAAATGTAGATGTTTGGACCCACAGCTGAATCTCACTTCTTCTGAGATTCAATATCTGGAAAATAAGTTGATCCCTATGAATTATTGTTGCCTAATAATAACAACATGGAGATGATATCCCCATAAATTCACATCCTTGCACTCTGTAAGGTAACAGATGTGTTTCCTCAGGTCACTGCCCAACAAAGCCTTAGGCAACAGAACTCTCATTCTCATGTACAATTTTTTTACCTGTTACTGTGAAAAAAATTGGTGTCCCAGTCCTTGAGTCATGGCTTTACAAAACCTGTACATCCATGCCTAGGATAAGACAGACTTATATACAACAGAGCTTCTGGGCAGAGAAAAAGGAGGCAAATATAATCTGAGATACAACTGTAACACAGAGAGACACTGTCAAGCCTCTTGGAGAGATCCAAAAGGCAAAAATACTTGGGAAAAACTTGCTTTCTGTTCCAGAACTGGTTTCCACTGCTGCTGTTCCTCCTGAGCAGGATGTAGGGTGTATAAAAGTGATGATATGCATCATGTATAGGTCAGAGCATTAAAGCCCTGTCCCAGCAACAGACCCCCACCAGCAGGGACTCCTTCCAGCCTCCATATCCTTGGCACTGACAGAGGACTCTGCTTTCTGTCAGTGTATTTGTGCAGTGACACATATTCTCTAGTGATTAGATTAACGTTGGCAAAGGCAATATGAAAAACCCACACAGATTACCACTGTCACCCGCAGTAATTACATTTATTCATTTCCATTTAGCCAAGTTTTTACAAGCTGAGCAAGGGGCCAAATAAGCAATAAACACAGAGGTAAGAAATTAAAATGCTGATCCGTTCACTGTGAAAACAATCAAACTATCATCTTTCTTTAGGCAGCTCATTCATCATCCAAGAGGGCCACAGTGTGCTGATATGGAGGGCTGGAAATCTAATGTTATTACATGTAAATTCACTAACATGAAATTACTGCCCCTGATGTGATTTTACTAATAAATTAGTTCATTTCTACCTTTTTGCAAGAGACTTTAGGGACCGTGGAGAATTGTACACGAGTCTCGTAATCTCGCCTGCTTTATTTCAAGTGAGCAGACAGTTTAGTTCCTCCCTCCACCACCATCCCCTACTGCACCCTGTGGCTCTTGCCTTGCCACTGTTTCATTAGGGGATAAATTGACAGTCATATTTTTACTGTCTTGGGGCCAGTTTATTGCCTTGGGTGCAGGAGAAGCATCAGAGGATGGAGGTTTCCTGGCGCTGCATTTTACTGTGACACTGACTGGGAGAAGCAAAAACTGTGGAATCATGGAGTGGTTTGGGCTGAAAGGAACATTCAAGGGTCATCCAGTCCAACCCCCTGGCATGGGCAGGGACACCTTCCACTAGGCCAGGTCACCTAGAGCTCCTTCCAGCCTGACTAATGTTTCCATGGACAGGGCATCCACCACCTCTCTGGGTAATCTGCACCAAAGTTTCACCACCCTCATTGTATTTTTCTTTATATCTAGACAAAATCAATTCTATTTTGTCTTAAAACCATCACCCCTCGTCCTTGCACAACATACTCTGCTGAAAGTTTCTCCTCATCTTTCTTATAAACCCCTGTTGGTTCCTGGAAGCTCACAATAAGGTTGTGGCTCAGAAATAGTTGCATGTGTAGAGGTGGCATTTGGAACATGGTTTGGTGGTGGGTTAAGGGTTGGACCTGATAATCTTAGAGGTCTTTTCCAGCCTTAATAACTTTATGATTCTAAGAGTCAGCAATGAAAACTCACCTGATGGTGCTCTGAGATCCACTTGGAGCAAATCCACCTATCAAAGTTACAGTTTCACATTGAACAACTTTCAAGACCAGTGACCAGATCATCATGTTTAAAATTTTTAGATTCCCTAGAGCTGTATCAAAATAAAATGCATTTATTTATTTTTCTATATTTTTCTATTTATATATATTTATTTATAATATATGTATCAATTTATAGCATCAAAGAGGGAAGAGAGTGTTTCAAAAGCAGCTGCCAGTTATGAAGTCCCACATTTGTTATGTTTTTGTTCACATTGAGTGATGGAGTTATTTAATTTTCTCAGTTTCTTACCTATTCAGTCTCTGCCTTGCTTGTTTAGCATCAAGGGCACATCTATCTTTCACTACGTGTGTTTTAAGGTTCTTTAACCAAAGAAAACCCTGAAGAGGATTTGTGTTCACCATTTCTAGCAGATAAATAGGGATATTTATCTACTGCAATGCAGGTGTTGAATAATTACATGCTTAAACCTGATCTAGTTAATTAAACTTTTCCTGTAGCCAGTGGGAAGAAATAAAACTTTTTAAGAGGGAAATTTTGAAGTAGATTATTATCTGGGAGTGCCTAAAATAAAAATATATATCAGTATATATAACTATATATATATATGGGAAGTTGGAGTGCCCTTTTGCTATGACTCTCTTGATTATCTCGACTTAATGTACTTGAGTTCACCAAAATTCATTGGTTCATTTGGTCTCTGTGTGCATGAAAAGTGCTATTTTCAAAGCAGAAGAAAACCTCTAGGAGTGTTCCTGATATTTTCTGCCCATGAATGGGAATGGGAATAAACCAGATCAAAGTGAAATACCCCTGAAATGGCTACAGCATTTGGTGTTGGAACTCCAGATTGAATTGATTTAATCTACAAATCCAACCCTGTGTGCCCAGACTATAAACTAACAGGGACATTGCCCATGTTTTGCTTCGGACTCAAAAAGTTGTCAGAAGATTACTCTGAATTTTGAAATTCCTGAGTAATGTCAGCTGAACCTCACTTTAGGAAGTAAATTTTAATTCTGGGTCAATACTTTGACATAACAGAACATTAACTTGTGCAAAGTCACCTCAGGACAAACAAAATCATAATATTTCATTCCTATTGTGAGGAGTGCAGCCATTGTAAATAACGTCTGACTGAAAAGCCATTATTTCATTAAGGAAACAACTAAAATTCCCAATAGTCTTTCTACCCAATAAGCTGAATATCTGTAAATCAGCGAAACTAGATGTCAATATGGACGAGCTGTTGACAAGTTAAGGAGTTTGCCTTATCTTGATCTTCTTAAAAATAAAATTATACAGTCAGAAGGACTTCAGTATATTGGGAGTTTTTATCCAGATCACTGAGATTTATCTACCTGTCAAGGCTGAATGAGGTTGGGATGACAGAAGTGGGAGCAGTGATCAGGGCAAGTGCTGTGGTGCAGCAAAGGACACTGATTCTGTCCTCACCTACTCTGAAGCAAATTAGAGGCTTGTTCCAGCCAAGCCTTCAGATTTTCATCAGGATTGAAGCAGCATTAAAAGAGATTTCAGGCTTCTAAAAACCCCAAAGCATCCAGTTAGCACCAAAGTGGGATATGAATTCAAACAGGAGCTCATGAGACCAACCCACTGCTGGTGAACCAAAGACTGGAAGGTTTCAGGGACATCTAACCAGACATCTAATCATCAGACCAGTCTCCAAATTAGCCTTGGATTCAAACTGGAATCCGGGCAAATCCTGGACTGAGTTGAGCAGCAGTGCCACACTTTCCCCATCTGTTGGAAAACTTTAGCTCCCACTGACTCAAAGGCTGGGGTAGTTGCTGTTCCATCCCTGATTCTCCGTGTGGAGATGTTATAGCTGAGTTGATGGACATGCCACAAATGTGATCACACTGATCCCACCTAACTTAAAGTACCTAAAAGCCCTGCCAGACCTGGAGCTGGAGATTAAAAGTGGATGGCAGCAGCTGCAAGCCACCCTCAGCTGTCTGTCCCACCCATTTAACAGAGAATTCCCATTCCAAAGGAAAAGGCATTGGTTCCTCTTAGGCCCTTCCACAGTTTACATTGTGCACATTAAGCAAAGCCAAGCTTGTGCCAACCAAGCTGAATACACTGAATACACTGTGATAGCAATTAGAGCCACTTGGGATCTGCTTCATGGGAGGATCTGCTCCATGCCAGGATCAGGTATCCCTATGTTGGAAACATCAGGCTCTCTCAGAGGGCAGGAGAGATGTTTCGGGATGTGACCTCAGTTTTCCATTTCCAGTCTGCAGCCAGAGTCCATGAGAGCATTCAGTGATGTCAAGGCCTAGAGACATGGCTGAGGCTGAGGTTTATCTGTACTGAGCCCAGAAGGAGCAGCCTTGGTCCTAAATTCCAAACACTCAACCTTTGGGTATCTGGGAGAGAATGAGCTTGCAAAAAAGGAATAGGAGATGAAGTCACTTGTTCAACGTCTTGTACCTACTAAGTGGTGAAGCCAAAACTCACTCCAGGCTTTTTGACATCCTGTTCTTTGCTGTATTCATTAGATCATGGTGCCTTGCTGGGAAAAATCTCAACATTCTCATCCTGCTTTGGCCCAAAGTGATCAAACATCACTCAATGCCAATCAAGCCTAGTGAGGTATTAAGAGGAAGCTATGTAAAAGTATCAAGAGATGCTGTGTTTGCTTTTCTTTATCCCTGGGATAAATCCAGGAGGCTCTCCTTTGCTGATTTTGTATTATGCATTTGAAAGTGTTGTTGGAGCAGATCAAAACCCGAGGAAGCGAGAGGGGTATTGTTTTGTGCGAGGGTGTTTTGAAGCCTCGGGTTGCTTATACAGCAAAATAAAGCAGGGCTGACTTCTTTCTTTTCTTGCAAAGATCCTTTAGGAATTAATCTGGCAATTCCAGCACCAGAGAAGGGCTCTTCCTTTGCTAATCACCTGGCTTTATTCGGCTCTGAAACTCACTCGGAAGCTCCCAGTGTGTGCATTAACCAAAGGTACAGGATTATGTTTGTTTAATAATACAGTGGTGTCTTGCTGAACAACTGTAATTTCCATGTACTTATTGATCTTAATTTATAATGCCATTAGCTTTCTAAACTGCCATTAACTAATGATGGGCTCTGTAGGCTTAACAGCTCTTTCAAATCAGTTGCTGACAAGTGGGCCCCAGAAGCATTTGTCAAAAGGGTAATGGATCCCTATCAGAGTGGCAATAAATTAGGTTATAGTCTTATCAAATTAAACAATGGATGAAGGAAAATTAGCTATCAATAAAAATCTATAAAGCTGCCCTGATTATTCCCAGTCAATTATATCAATTAGAGATCAAACAGTGAACCCCCTGCAGTACGTTAAATAGAACTAACCGGGGCCAAAGGCGGCCAAATTGTGTTACAAAATGCAACACCACGGGCAGCTGTAGGAGATAATCATTGCTGTCATTGACAAAGGAGCTGCTTTATTAGAAAGCTGGATGTTGCCTGCGGGCAGGCTTCTGGCGAGAGGACAAAGGCTCTGTGATGAGGAAGGGGGAAGAGGCTTGAACCTGACTGGCAGTGCAAGGAGTGTGTTCCTGGCTGATAGCTCTCCCAACTTTTGTCATTTAAAGCAGGCTGGGCTCCATCAGCTTCTGCTGAGCCCTCAGAGAAGTGACTTTGTCAGGAGACTCCTCTTCCTGTCTCCCTTTGTTTTTCAGAGCTCTGATGCTGATCGAATTTTCACTAACACTACACAGTGCTTTAAAGATGTAAACTTGCAGTGCTGTTTTGGTCCAGAGTGTAACTTTAGGCATGGACTAAAGGGTGGTGCTGAGGGGTGATAATCCAGCATCTACTGGATAAAATCCCACCATACCCTCGACCTTTCCTCAGAGGCCTGAGTCAGTCTTGTCCTTCTCTGTCAGAAAGACTGCACCTACAGTGAGGAAAGGCTCTCCTGCCCCTTTCATATTTCACATTGTTTCATTGAGTCCCTCTCCCAGGGCCGTCCCAGGTTGGAATGGGCTGCTCGTGGCCTTGCTGTTTTCTACCGCAGCTTGTGACACACTGGGATTTTTCCTCTTCTCTGCTGCAGATTGACCACAGGGTCCCAGGATACTGGAAAATCTCCAAGGGCTGGAGCCCCTCTGCTCTGCAGCCAGGCTGGGAGAGGTGGGGGTGCTCACCTGGAGAAGAAAAGGCTCTGGGAAGACTTCAGAGCCTCTTCCAGTGCCTAAAGGGACTCCAAGAGAGCTGGAGAGGGACTTGGAAGGGTCTGGAAGGACAGGACAAGGGGGAAAGGTTTCCCACTGACAGAGGGCTGGGATAGAGGGGATATTGGGAAGAAATGCTTCATGTTGGTCACTACTGCCAGTAGGAGCAGCTGAGTAAAGACATTTTGATTCTTCCTGCATAAAATGTTGGATCAGATGCAGGGGAAAACAGGCTGCTTTTTAAAATGAATACTGTTCTTCTCTCTCTCTTCTAAAGAGACACATAGACACCATCACATCAACACTGAATGCCAGCCCATCTTCACACAATAAAAAAGCAAAGAGACAAGAAATCACACTTACGGCTGAGTAATGAGACACCCGAGCTAAGAAATATTGAAATTAGGGTCATCAAAGTATCCCTAAATCAGCCCATTTGTGATAATACTTCAAAGGAAAATTTTTGATACTGTGGTGGTGATTTACAAAATCTTTCTAGGTGCCTTATTTTTTCCTCCTTTGAGCAAAATGATGGTCCAGCGGCTTAAAAATGGCACATTACAGTTGTGAACCCAAAGACAGATTTTTTTTTTTATTATTATTATCACACCAGCTGCTATTACATAAAAGCTTTTCTTTTTTTCCTATTCTTAAATATAATATTTAATCCAGTGGAACCTGAGCTTTAGGGGTGCAGTCTTCAAACTCTGGATTCAACTCCCAAAGATACCCAAGGTCACCCTAAACCTCCCTTTTTTTCCCCCTGAAATCAGCAGTGCAGGGCTCTGCTTTATGTTCTGCAGCACAAACCTGCAGGTGTCTGCATGTGCACGTGCACAGTATTTTTGAAGAATTACAAAACAAAACACACCCTGAACTCACTCTTCTTCCAGCAGAGGAGTTTCGAGTGAGCAAAAATTGATTGATGTTATTCATATGCACTAAAGAATACTGGAAGGCTTTCAAATGCACTGTGATGAGACTAGACTTGACTAGAATACCTGTAATATTTCTTGCTGAGCAAAGCACTTAGTAAATGGAAGTGAAGATGATCAAATTTGGTCCTAAGGGATGCCAGGATATAACTGCTGGAGTTTTTGATCCTGTTCAGACTTTTGAATGTGCTTTATTGTGTGCCTGAGAGTCACCTCTTTCAAGACACACGATCTCCATCCTTTTTGAAATCAGGCAAATGTGTCAGTACTTGCAGGGCTGGGGTGTGACTGAACACTGGTTTGTAGTAAAGCCAGCAGAAAAGGAGGGATGGTTTCTGTTGGAACACCCCCCCTTTGAAATTTTCTCTTCAGAAATCCTGGCTGTACGATCAGGATTTCTTTCTGTGGGCAAATGTTGGTCTATAAATAAGTATAGGGGGTCTCTTTTTCCATTTCCCAAAACTCATTAAAACAGCAGAGATGAGGAAAGCAAAATAAATGTGATTTTCATTCAGATTTTCAGGGTGAAACATTCTGAAACAGAGTAACACCAAGAAAAATCCATGCGCTTCTTTCAAAAACAGAGATTTTATGTCAAAAAAAATTACCAACTCTGTAATTTTAAAAAATAATTTGATTTCTTTGTCATCCCATCAGCAAGAAATTGTACACTAAATTTTTGCAAGAGCTGGGTTAAGAACTGACCCGTCTCTTTCCCCTCAAAAATGGACTCAAAGCCTTTGTGGATGTAACGACTATGAAACATTGGAAAGGAGTGTCAGGGAAATCTGTGGAATATCCATCGCTGAAAATCTTACAGAACATGTAAGAAAAGATAACAAAGAAATTAGAGAGAGAGGGGGGGACCTTCCTTTGTGGAAGGGCAGACACCGAGTTGAAATTTTGGAGTCTTTCCTAAACTTCTTTGGATGTCTCTGCTCTGTAGATGGTTAAATAAATGCTCAGGATTGGTGACAGTGACTATGTCAACATATATTAGAGGAGCTAAACCCTTACTAATCGATGGGTCCTGACAAAATTCACCTGAGAGGCTTTAGAGAGCTGGCTGACATCCTTGGGAGGCCACTCTCCACAATCTTTGAGAAGCTGTGGAGATCACAGAATCACAGAATGGTTTGGGTTGGAAGGGACCTTAATCCCATCCTGCTGGCAGCTTGTCACAGCTGGAATCCTCCAGGGTACAGTTTTGTTTCCTGCACTGTTTGATATCTCCACAAACAATCTAGATGATCTGGATTGAGGGTACTCAGAGGTTTCCTGATGATACCAAACTGAGTGGAAAAATGGACATTTTGGAAGGAAGAGCTGCCCTGCAGGAAGACCTGGATAGGCTGAAAGTGTAGACTGACAAAAAACTTACGAAGTTCAACAAGGGTAAAGTCTTGCACCTGGGGAAACATCATCCAGGAGGGCAGCACAGGCTGGGATCCACTCATCTGGAGAACAGTTTTGTGGAAAGAGACCCAAGCTCCAAGGAGCAAACAATGTTTTGCTGCAGCACAGAAAGCCAAGAAGTATCAACAACGACATCAGCAGTAGAGATAAAGAAGTCATCATCCCACTCTTCTCAGTGATAGTCAGGCCAAACCTAAAATACTGTGTTAAGTTCTGGTCCCCACTGTGGAGAACAATGTGCTCAGGCTGGAGAGGGTCCATAGAAGTGACACAAAGAAGAAAACTGGGAATTTTTCCGTGTGAGGAAAGGCTGAGAGAACTGGATTTGTTCAGCCTTAAGGAAAGATGGCTTAGAGAAGAACTTATCACCATATTCCTGTATTTAAAAAGCACTATAAAGGAGGTGGAGGCTCTCTTTTTACCAGGATTCACATGGAAAAGACAAGGGGTAAGAAAGGTTGGACCAGATGTTCCTTGAGGTCCCTTTCATCCTGGTATTCTGTGACTCTGTGATTAATTGGAAATAAATGTTAATTGACAATTATTCTAACTTCATTCCTGGGAGCCAGCTTCCTCTATATATCCCTGAGTAATCCATTTGACTGCCCTGAGAAGGTTTAGTCTCAAATTCTTCCTCTCTGTATTAGAGATCTGCACATCTTCATTTCCTGCTCTGACAGCATCAGTCAGAAGAGTTTTGGGAGGCCAGAAAGCAGCTATGGGTGCAAAGCTTCCTGGAAAAAGAAAATTCTAAAGCAGCCCAGGGACTGAGAAAGCTGGAATCACGTAGACACACACTCCTGCAGAATCCTGGGTCACTAATCTTCCCCTTTGCCAGAGCACCTCTGCAATTGGGTTCCAGGACTCCTTTCCCAGCAGTGAGACACAGCACCAGACACCAGACGCGGGGAAAGTGGGGTGGATGCACGGAGGGGGGAAGGGAAAGAAAGTAATTTAGCATCTGGCGAAATGGATTGTGAGCATACAGAAGATGTTATACTATTAAGACTTCTCTCTGTCTCCCTTTCCCTCTCTCTCCTCCTTTTATTAAAGGCCTAGGCAATTTAAAAATGGAGACTGTATCCCACTTAATAGCCTTGCTGTTAATCTTCTCACCAGTCAGCTCTCAGCTCTAAGTATCGAACGCACGAAAAACCCTCCTCCTGTCACCAGCTGTGGTTAGGGAGTGACTGTCCTCAGGGGCTCCAAGCCTTAAAAATAAATAAATAAAAGAAAATTCACCGCTGAGAAAAGGCAATAACAGGAGTCTGCTGTTGTCTAACCTGCCATATAAATGAAACAATCAAAGAAGACAACAAAGGAAACTCCACTAACATCCAGAGGCAAAAGCAGTTTGCTGTAATATATCCTGTCTTGGGGAACTATTTTTAGCCAAGCCCCTCTTTTTTTTTTTAACAGGCACACACAATCTCTTTCTAATTTTGATTAAGAGAGCAGAAAAAAAAAACCAAAACCAAAACACAACAACTTGAAGACAGGTAGGGAAGAACGTGAAGAGGCAGGCAGCTACAAGAGAGAGCTGAATTAAAACAAATCCTTGTGCAGGTATAAAAGATAAAAATAAAAATTACTTTGAATGTTTAAATAAAAGCAGCTTCTGATCTGAGCACTGTTCAGCTCCCTGAAAACTCAGCTGCTGCTGGTATTTAATGTTTTTTGCTGTGATCACATGTAGGCACTAATGACCTGAAACCCTGTTGTGTTTGGAGCTGCATCAGCATTGCTGAAAAAAGATGTTCTGACCTCAAATTTATATATATATATGTATTCATATAAATTCATTTTAAGGATTTAATATACCTAGATGCATACCTGCACACATGAGAGCAAGCACATACACATGTAGTTAGTGGCAAATGTCATGTGTACAAGGCACACATTTAAATCTTAATAATGATTTCTCATTAAAAAAAAATCTTTCTGAGATTTAGGATAGGGATTAATTTTGAGATTTCTCTTTCCAAGCTCAGTTCCTGAGACATGATTTGATCAAGTGATTATGCATCTCCCAGAGCTAAAAAACACCCAGATATTCCCCATTCAGTGTCAAACTCTGAATTAGCAGCACTGGTGAAATGAACCTGTGGAGGTGCTTGAGGCCATGTGAGTGATTTGTAGCTGGCAGCCCCGACCAACACCAGACTATCAGGCCACAGTCAGAGCATTCAGCTGGTGGGGACTGTCTTTTAGTTCTGCCCCACACATTTTTTGCTTTCTTGGGTCTGTCTAACAGAATTATGAATGAGCATTATCACATCATTTTGTGTTCCTCTATAAATGTCACCCCATTTACCATTAGAAAAGGTTTCTACTTTTGAGCTCATTGTCCATACTGCCTTTATAAACAAGAGGCTACCTCTCAGGTCTTTCTACTTCAGATGACTTTTTTTCTGCAGATGACCCTTTCTTCTTCTGCAGGTGACCCCTTTTTCTGCAGATGACCATACCCCAGAATATTACACCTCTCCACAGATGACATGCAGAGTTCTGTCTGCAACAGCCTCAGCTGTAGACAGATGAACTTCATCCACAGTGCACTGTGTTTTGGCCAGACTTTGGCCCAGTTTCAGCAGAATAAGTGAATTTCACTCTCTAGAAAGATTATTCTAGGTTATTATTGCAGATTGCAGCACGTTCACAGGAGATGTGGTTGCAGTAATGTTAATCTGGAGTTCACCAGAGGGTTCTCCTTACCAAAAGCCCAACCCAAGCTTTTCTCATTAATGTCTCTACTTTGAGCACAAAGGTTGGTGATTTCTAACACACATTCCTGAACTGGCCTTTTGAAAGAAACACGAGTTAACCTGCTGTTAACTTCTGTGGCACCAGCACATGTTCCTTCTGCATTGCCTTTTGGAGGCATCTGACCATCTCTACTGCTTGTATGGGGAATATAAAACCCTAAACTGGCCACTCTTGGTGATCCATTTGGAATCAAAACTTGAAGTTTTATCCATTCATAGCCTTAGGTCTAGAGGTCATAGGATACCATGTAATGGCCTCGAGCAGAGTCATTGCATAGCAAACCTGCTGTATAAATTCCTGTTAATTGGATAACAGCCCTGGGCAAAGCATTAGTTAGTGAGGAACTTTAAATGTAAGTTGGCAGCTTGGAGGCACCAGCCCCTTAAAGTCATCTTCTGAAAAGTTTTTTTTTTTTACAAAAATACAGCTTGGAAGAAAAATAACAAGTTTCTATTGTTGCTGGCAGTCTTGACTGAGAGCCAAAGCTCTACAATGGTTTTCTTGCTGCTGGGAATAAAAATTGCTGTCCACAACTGTCGGTGCTTGGGAGAAATACCCCTATGTTTTGTAAGAGGTTTCTAGAAGAACATAATTCTACAGATTTCCATAGAAATACCTTCATGTTGAAGGTGCAAATCTTTTGTAAAGGGTCATTGCTAATTAATAGATCATCTTTATTAAAGATTAGCCCATTTTTGCCATGCCCAGTGGGTAAATATTGGGCACACCACCCTCTCTAATATCTTCTATTACTGCACTTATAACCATTTATAATTCAGAAGCCTTACATCCAAAGCACACTTATTCCTGCTATTAATCATTCATCAGCCTTTGATAAAATGTTAAAAAACCCATGCCTTTACATAAAGACTGACCAGCAGACTGACAGATCATGTCAAATGGAGCTGGGAGCAGGAGCTCACACCTCCCTAGTTGTAATGAGATGATTGAGATGTAAAAGTTGAATTTGACAAATGAGTTTGAGAGTCAGAGGTGAATAGAACAGGTGTATCCTTTGGCTGGTTATTGCTACCTGAAGGAATTGATGTTTCTAAGTTGTAATGGTCCAACAGCTGCAGGGATTCTGTGATTCTGTGATATGATTCTATGATTTTATGATATTCCCGAGGTTCTGTTCTGAACTGTCTTTTAGCTCCTGACTAGGCCAAAACGGCTGTTTTATCTCCTTGTTTTATCCACTGATGTTTCTGCTGTCAAGCATGCAAATCATGGCAATCTTCTCCCAAGAAACGAGCAACAGAACAAATGAAAATGGCCTCAAGTTGTGCCAGGAATGGTTGAACATTAGGAATAATTCCTCCACTGGAAGTATTGTCAAACATTGGAGCAAGCCACCAAGGTCAGTGGTGAAATCACAATCCCTGGAGGGATTTAGAAACTGTGAAGATGTGGCACTGAGGGACATGGTTTAGTGATGGGGGAATGGCTGGAGATCTTAAAAGATCTTTTCCGACCTAAATGATTCTATGATTCCAGCAGCCACCTCACCCAAGCTGGTCATCAGAAGTGTCCAAGGCCAGGTTGGATGGAGCTTGGAGAAACTTGGGATAGTGGAAGGTGTCCCTGTCCATGGCAAGGGGTTGGAATTAGATGATCTTTAAGCTCCCTTCCAACCCAAACCATTCCATGATTTTATGATGATCAAAGCCAGCGAGCGCTTTCAGAATCCTCCGCCCCTTTTCCCCCTGCACCTCCCAGCTGTGCCGGCATTCAAGCACCATTTCTGCAAAACGCTCAGCTCCTTGCTGTTAATTTCAAGGCCGGCTGACAGAGCTCAGCTTGGATCTGGTGCCCGTCGGGAGCCGGGATGCAGTTTCCACTCACAGATCACACATCGCTGAGTGATGCTCGGAGAGCCCCTCGCTCCCCCGGTCCAAGCGCCCCGCGAAGTGACATTAGCGCTGGGTAATGATGTGTAAATGTGTCAGAACTGTGCCACCTAGTGACATCGCTGCCTCCTTCCCCGGGTGAAGTCACACTGCTCGCTCCGCAGCAAGCCCCAATATAATTAGCGTTAATTTGGTTTCTCGGTGGCTGGCTGCGGCACAGCTCCCTGCTCAGCCGCTCTTTGCTCCTCCCGGAGACTCCGCTCGCTGTAATCAGAGCTTCATTAGGGGTTTTGTTTCCTTTCCGTTTCTGATCGCGAAAGAAAATTTTATTTTTTTTAAGATATTTTATGAAATATATTTCCTGCATAACAGAGCTAATCTAAACTGCAAAAAGGATTTGGTAGGGAGCAAGTTACTAATGACATGTGCTGGATTTTTTATACCTAACAGCTACTGCTGACTGGCAATTTCTGGACACTCTTTTCCCCCATTATATAGTACAAATTCCTTACTATAAGAATATTTTTTCTTTTGAAAAAGTTTCCATTTCCAAAAATTGTTGATTCTCTGTTTCTGATTGCCAGTTCCTCCTGTTCCAAAAGCCTTTAAAGCAAAGTTCCACGTTTCATATAGAAATATCCATTAAAATCATGGTGTATCCTGTAAAAACTGTAAAATTGAAATAAACTACTTCTGGTTGATTGAAATAAGTTTTGGGGGATAATTTTTTCTTACTTTATTGTTATTGTTGTTCTTGTGTTTGTTGAAGTTTTGTCCTTTTCTATGAATTCAATGCAACAAAAGTTTAAAAAGCAGAATATCTTTTTTGGTAAGAAAATGATTCCAAATTATCTCTTCTGGAAACAGTCAGTGCCAGCAATATTGATGTATTCTGTGCAACCCTCCTGATTTTTGACACAGTGCAGAAGTGAGCAGAGAGACCAAAAGTCCAATTAATTAATCAGACAGAAGACTTAAAGGAAAGAGAAGGTTTCACTTATTTTTTTTAATTGGTTTTTTTGCAGACTTTTGTTTGCTTTGCATAAAACCTAATTGCATTGCATAAGTCATTGCATTGAGATATTGTGGAGGCTTAAATGACTTATAAAAGCAAAAACAAAGAATGCAAACCAAATTCAGAAAGATTAATCACAGAATCACAAAATAATGCATACTCTACTTTGGAAAGGACCTCTGGAAACCAATTCTTTGCTAAAGCAAGGTCAAAATGGCTGTCCTAAATTCTTGTTTTCCTTCAGTTGGTAGCATTCAGTGTGAATGATTACCTGAGAGATTTCCAAATCTTGGTGGTTTCTTGCTTTAATGCTTTTGGAACATCACAATGCCCGGAATTCAGAGGGTCTTGATGCAAATATCAGGAATAATATCCCGTAAAATTCAGCACTACTTTGCTGAATTGCAGTAACCTAACTGAAAATACATGTTATTATTGACATAGAATGCTTCTAAGCAAGATATCTGGGCAAGATATGTGCATTTCAATGCAGGCTTCTCCACAGGAGCTGGTCACCCTTGACTCCTTTTACAGTCATTGCAAAGCAATTGGCACTAGAAGTGATTCATCTCAGCTTAGAGTAGGTGCCTAAAATAGGTCAGAAGCATCACACCCTGGTTGAATCTCTTTCCTTACTGACTGTAAAGGAAACCTAGGATTGACCTCTTTACATTGTTCTCATTTTGAAATTTTGGGAAAATTTCCTATTTAAAATTTGCTGGGGGTTGAAATTGCTGAAATTGACCAAAATACCAAGTTCTGTATCCTCAAAGTCTGAGTCTCCAAGTGTCATCCGGAAACCTTCTCAATGAAAATATGATTTATATTTTTTAAAAATTAAGATGGTATATATTGAATTGAAAGGCATCATTGAGTTTAGCTATATTGATACATGTAGTTTGTTAGTTTAATATGAAGGTCTTCCACTTATTTTTTCAATATCTATTGAACTGTTTCCTAGATAAGGTCAAAATCTTTATCAGCATTTTAGAGACATGAAAAGTTTGGGACAGAGGGATCCCAGAATCACAGAGAAGAAGGTGGAAGGGTTTTCTGGAGGTCCACCTGAAACAGCTATCACAACCACTAGACCATATTCAGCCAGACTTTCATCTAACAAGTCATACAATCTTCTGAGCATGGAACTTCTGTGATGTCTACAGGCCCCAATTCCAGTGCTGCAAAACCTCATAATGAAAACATTTTCCTGACATCCAGGCTGAATCTTCCAAGCTGCAATCCATGGTTTTGGCTGCTTATCTATAGACAATGGAGAAATGCTTTAGTCTGTTGTGTTTGTAGTTACTTGTCAAGTCAGTATGGTTTGGTCTTAGGCTGCTCTTAAACTCCTTTTCACCATTCTAAATAAGAAGTGCAAAGTCTCTTTGTCAGTCATTTTCTCTAAACCTTTTATAATTTAATTTCTCTGTGTACGACTGGAACAGGAGCCCCTAACTGGATATAACGTCCCAGAAGTTACTTCAGCAGATGAATAGAATAGAATAGAATAAAATAGAATAAAATAGAATAAAATAGAATAGAATAGAATAATTCCAGTTCGTAGGAACTTACAATAATCATCCAGTCCAGCTCCCTGACCGTATCAGGGCTGACCAAAAATTAAAGCATGTTGTTAATGCCTTTGTCCAAATGCTGACAGGTTTGGGGCATCAATCCCCTCTCCAGGAAGCTGTTCCAGTGTTTGACCTCTCTCTTGGATAAGATATATTTTCCAATGTCCAGTCTAAACCACCTCTGGTGCAGATTTGAATCATTCCCAGGCCTCCTGTCACTGGGTGCCAGGGAGAAGAGTTCATATCCACCTACAGACTGCCCTGACTGGCTCGTAGCTCCTCAGCTCCTCCTTCATGTCTTTCTTGAGGATGGGAAAGAAATTAATCTTTTCCAGTCACCAACACCTCAGCAGCCACAGCTGCAGATAAATGACAGACAGGGGCCTCACCCAGGCACATCAGCTGACATTTTTAGTGTCCTCAAGTGTGTCCTACCTGATCACATGGATTTAGTTGAGTTTCCCTGAGTAGTGCCTTGTCTGCTCCTTCCTCACTCCTGGCTGCCCCTCTCCCTGCCAAGCTGTGCCAACACACCCAGAGGTCTGGAGCAGTCTGGACTTCTAAAAACTGGAACAGAGAAAGTCTTGTGAACCTCAGCCTTTTCCACTCGGCTGATAATAAATCAGATTTTCTCCTGCATCCAGCAATGGACTTGCATTTTCCCTGAACTTCCTTCTGCCACTGGCACACCTGTGGATTCCCTTCTCTCTGCTATTATTCTTCTCTGTCTTAGTGCCAGCTGGGCTTCGGTCTTTTCCTTTCATCCCTAAGAGCACAAACAAAGCTTTGATGCTCCTCCTTTGTTTCTCTTCCTTATTTTTGCTTTGTGTGTGCTCCCTTCCAGCATTTTAGCTCGTCAAGAAGTTCCTTGATTAACCAAGCAGCCCTGGCGAATTTCTTGCCCTTCCTGCACATACAGAGCATTTATTCCAGAGCTGTTTGGTGAGTTTTCTTTAAAACCATGGCAGCTTCCCACAGCAGCTCCCTCTTCTCTGGCTGCTTGCAGGGGAGTCTGGATAGCACTTTTATATTGGCAGCTTTTCCTCCAGAAATCCACTGTTCTGACTCTGGGACCACTTTCCCCTATCTTCTTCCAGATCCTGCAGCTTTACTGAATCACTGCTGTCCCAACTTTCATCCCTGGCCATGGTCACCACCTGTTCTTCCCAGGTGATGACCAGCAGGGCTAGCAGAGAACTGGCCCTGCTTATCTTTTCTAGTATTTAAATCACTAAATATCTTACCCAGGGCCACCCAGAGTCAAGAATAGAATCTATTTTTATTTTGCTTTCTGTTTTGTCTTAAATGAAAATGCTCTACAAATATGTGCTAGCAATGAGGAGTTAGGAGGTCTCTGAAGACATCTTCCCATCTTTGTGCCTTTTTTGCTGGAGAAGATGGTTAAAAAGCATCTTATCTTACTTGGGGAAAATAGCTGTACATTTGCCAAGGTCAGCAAGATGCAAAACAATTTGCTGAGAGCTATATTCTCCTCTCTGATCCATTCTGCCAATTTCCACTTCATATTCAGCAATCTGTCCACACATGGGCCTCCTAAGGATGTCAGCAAGAATTCCACAACCACAAGAGAAGAGCTGGGCCCTTCAAAAGTTAGTTGCTCAAGTTAAAACCACCTCAGGGCAGCTCTGACTCATGCATTTAGTTCTTTTGACTGATGCCTTGGGTTCCTTTTGATAAAATTGTATGTATTCACAGGCTGCTGTTTTGTCTGTCAGGACAGAAGAAGTGTAAATAAAAGGAATATGGAGTTGGAATGGCTTGCTGGGAGCAGAGTCTTTCTCACTCTGTAACTCAGGCCAGCAGATCGTCTGATGCCTTTATCTGGTCCCATCTTCAGCCAGATTTTAGCTGTGTCCTAGTGGTCTTACTGAAATGTTGCTCCAGAATTTCATTCCTTTGGTGGTTGGGAACCTAATTTCCAGCCTAAAAACGATTGTTTGCTTGTTTGTAAGCACTTGTTCCTTTGCCAGCTTTGTCTATTTGTTTAAATAGCTTTTCTCCCATTCCGCCTCCTTATTTTCTTCTCTCTTCTGTGAAGTTACTCCTTCAAAGCCTTTTCTGCAAAACTAATGCAATCCTGCTCTTCTTGCCTCTTTCCATGTGTCAGTTGCCTTCTCCTTATTAGCTACAGTGGCCTTTTTTTCCCATCTCTTCCAATCTGAAATCTTTTAATTCTAGTGTATATGAATGACCTGTGTGAGGCACATTTCTGGGAGCAGGCAAATAACAAAGCCTTGTCCTTCTTAAAACATGTTAAATGTCTTGCTGGACAACCCAACCTTCCTAAACCCTAAACTTTTCTTCTTATTGTCAATGTGGTTCTATTTCTGCTCCTTCTCTTTCCCCTGCTTTGCTCAGCCCCTCCTTTTTGCTTGTCTGGACATATCCATCATGCCTGTTTTTTTCCTTTACTGATATATATTTTAAAAAGGAAAGAGCTCATTTATTTATTTGTAGACAAAAACACAGAATAGTATTAATAATGTAATCACATATTTTAGAAAAGAGAAGAGAGAAAGAAGAGAAGAGAGAAGAGAAGAGAAGAGAAGAGAAGAGAAGAGAAGAGAAGAGAAGAGAAGAGAAGAGAAGAGAAGAGAAGAGAAGAGAAGAGGTGACCTACAACGATTATCTAATCCAGCTGAAGGACTTGATTTTGTGTCCTGCAGACTTGGTTCCCCTAGAGATTTGTCTTTGTTACCATTCTTAGCACCATGGTTGAATTAGACAAGAAACTTTTTGGCTATTGCTTTGCTTGAAGATACAGCTCTGATTCTGCAAAGAGATAATTGTGGTACACTGCACAATACTAAAGTCTGCCTTCTTTGTACCTGTTATCCAGTCATGGCCTAAACTCGGCCTTTTGGAAAAGAAGAGAGAAGAAGCTGTGATCAACCAGCACGAGGAAAGCCATCTTTCCCAAAGGAAACTTCATTGCTGCTGTCTCTGTAGCTTCTTCCTTCTTCCTTGTCTTTCATGAACTATTCATTTTCCATAGATTTTCCTGGTTTCTCCACAGTTGCATCAGATCTTCATCATGTCCCACCTCCCTGTCCCTGCCTCCATACCCTGACATCATAGAGTTATTTAGGTTGGAAAACCCCCTAAGATCATCCAGTCCAACTGTTGGCTCAAATTTGCCAAGGCCACAGTTAAACCCTGGCCCCAAGTGACACATCCACATGACTTTTAAATCCCTCCAGGGACAGTGACTCCACCACTGCCCTAGGCAGCCTTTTCCAATGCCTGACCATCCTTTTGATGAAACAAATTCTTCCTAATATCCAATTTAAACCTCCTCTGGTGCAACTTGAAGCAATTGCCTCTTGTACTGTTGCTTGGTAGAGCCTTCCCAGCAAACAAAGAGGCAGGAGCACTGTCTGAAATCTTTTTGTGTCGCTTCTCATGGCTTTTTCACCACTCCAGGAGACACAGCTACAGGTCACACAGAGAGTGAAGAAGAACAGGAGGTGTTATTTACATGTCAGAATAACGAATAGGAACATTCCTGTGACTACTTCAAAGGAGCTTCTCGTTCATTACCTTCATTATTAAATGCTTCAGTGCTGCTAAGAAGGAGGGCAGATTAATTGGGAAAATTATGTTTAAACTTTATAAACAGTGCAAGCATGAAACTCATCATTTTAATAAGTGTTATCATGTCTCCTGGATCTAATAGATCTTAACTGATGCATGCTATCGTTAAGTTTAATTTAAGAAACTATCCCTAGAGATGTTTTTGAAATCAATGGGAGGCATGTTCTCAGACAATGTTAGAAATATTTGATTTACCTACATCCTTGCTGCTGAACCAGTTTGCTGAATAAAGCAGCAGAGAAGAATCTGCCACTTTGCCTTCTCATATTTCTTGCTAAAAGAAAGGGGAAGCTTTTTAACCCAATATATTAAAATTTCAAGTCATCCATCAGTGCTATTCAGTCACCTCTGAAGCAGCTGTGTAATAGTGCAGTGCAATGCTTGAAACAGGGACACGTTAACCAGATCCAAATAAATAAATTACTGCATGAAATTAACACTTTTTCTGAAAATGAATTAAAGAATTGGGTTTGTCTGGCATGCTGCTGCTTCATAAGGTTTTAAAGAATCGCAAAGCGTGACTCTAGGCTGTTCCCTTTAACCATTCACTTATTTTCTTAGGAAATAAGATTGTCCATCTCAGCTCCAAGCACGTGGCTGTGGCACCTGTTTTGGCTGCTCTGATGCTGAGCAGTGGACACCAGACAGGGGAAGTCACCTGAAAGGGGTGAAAGGTGTTTAGAGAAGAGTGACAAGCTGAAAAATCTCAGGAGTCAGACGGGCAAGGCCAGGCATCTTCACAAAAGAGGTTTGTGGGTTGATGTGTGTGCTCTTTGAAGGGATTTTTTGTGGGGACTTGTGTATCTGAAGCCCCCCAGTAAATCCTTCCAGAGGTACAACAGAAGTCAGGGTGATTCCACCTTTGGGAGGCAATGAGCTGTACAATAAACCAGCACAGAGCTGGTAAGAGAGCGTGGGGAAAACAGCTTGGAGATGTGACCACAAGTTAAATACACAGTTTGCTTGTTTTACAGTTAATTCCCCTCTGAATTAAACCACAAATATGCTTAATCACCAGATCACTATCTGTGATCAGATTTTGTGCCCACATTTAGGAAGGAAAAAAAAACATTTACCTGTCTAAACATCAATCCCAATATAAGCAAAAAAAATTTTTTTTCTCTAATTCAATATTCAGAAAGATTTTAGAAGGAAGAACAGGATATTCTTTGGATAATTTATAAAGAAAGGAAAAAAAAAAGACCCTAATGCAAAATCAAAGCTCATCTTTCTTGAAAGCAGGCCTTGAGGAGGGCAGGTAAAGTGCAATATCTGGAAGTTCAAGGATTCTTAGAAGTCAGGCCTCAAGAAGCATGAGATAATTGTAAATCCTTAAATGAAGAGGGGATTTCATGATCGATAATAGACGAGCAGATTCCAGGTCCATTTTGTGTGCCTTCTGGTTTGTGAGCCTTTAGTGTAGCCCATATAAAAATAATGCCCTCAATCTTTTATTTGGGACTGAAAAGGCCAAAAAAACTGATTCTTGTATAAAAACTGTCTGAGCTCCCATGATGCTTTGGACAGGAAGATTTTGGAAGTCACTTTACTCAAAATCTGTTAAGACCAGTGTCTAATTCCCATGTGAAATTACTCCTAGATTCTCAATAGTACCATGCGCATACATAAAATTTTAAAAAAAAGAAGAAAAATCTTTAGAGACACAAGCCACAAAATCTTTGTTAAGAAAATATTGTACAAAAGCATTTGAATGCTCACAGTTAGAGAGCTTTGGGTGATCTTGTCCAAAAGTTCAAAGGACCCATCCCGAGCTTCCCCTGTAGCAAAAGAAATATGGTTCTACACTGCTGTGAAAGTCAAAATTGACCTCTTTAAATTCAGAAACAAAGCATGAAGGTGTCCTAAAATCGTTGTCATTGTTGAAAGCTCAGCCACAACAATGGACATGCTCAAGTCTTTGCTGTGGACAAAATAAAAATACTCTAACTGGTTTTAAACTAAAAAATGCTTTCCCTCCATGAGTTTCTGCATTCTATATATATAGCCAAGTGAATGAAAATTTCTGATCAGATTTTGAGAAATGTGTTCATATTTAATAATATCTCTGCTCCACAATATTTATCCTGTTAATGTAACTATTATGGAATAATAGTGATGGTTCACTTCCAAGCAGAGAAAGTGACTCTGCTATTGCATAAGGAAGGAGTGGCCTAATCTGGCCAGTTTGGGCATCTGTGCTGAAATCTGTTTGGGATGACTTTTGCTGCTCACTCTGACCTTGCTGTGTGTGAAAAACTCAGCCATCTGAACTCATCCTGAACCAACCTTCCACCACATGCCATGCCCTGGAAACATGATGCACCATAGCACCCTGCAAAAAAATGGGCAAGAGTTGAGCTGGTTCAGCAGCAGGGACTGACATTTAAAGCTCAACAGAAAGGAAAATACATGAGGGGACATAAGCCAAAAAAAGACCAGTCTTTAGCTTCGGTCTGTTTTGGTTTCTTTAGCAAAGGTTTAAATTCCCACTGTAGGACACTGAATAAACAGTTGGGCTGAGCTCTGGAGAGCTCAGTGTAAGCAGGGAAGGGAGCAGCTCTCCTCACCTGATTAAGGTGCTTTAGAGAACAGGTGGAAGCAATTTTTCATGCAGGTTTACTTCCATTCCAGAAATGCCATTATGCCACAAGGGGGTAGGGGTGCTCTGTTCAAAACCTTGCGACGTTTTCCTACAGACCCAGCAGTTCAGTGGGAGCAGTGTTTGGGTGTTGTAAAAAGCAACACAGATTGAATGTGCACAGACATTTTCGATACCATCTGCATTTCAACTATTGCTTTCCTTATAATTAACATCTGTTCAGAGATATCAATCTGAGCAGCAAGGACGGAGTTGTTTAAGAACCGTCTATCTTTCAGCCTGGCGTGTTCCTGGGGATGGTTCTGGAGGTGGAGAGTGGGTTACCCCCAGGAAAGGGGATTTGGTTACAAGGAGCACCTTGCATTAATCTAAACAGATTGCCAAGGGCTTGGCAGCACCAAAATGGACACAACTGGATCTCATCAGGGAAAGTGCCCCTCAAGCACACAAAAATTCAATAGCATTGGTGGGGTTGGTGGGGTGTGTGCACTCACTCACTCATTGGGAAAAAAACAACCAAGAAAACACAGATAAAAGGCCGTAGGTGATCCCTGAAGATGGATATTACAGAGGACAATGCAATCATGTGTTCTTCTGGAGTCATCTGTTAAGAGGAGAATTTAAATAAAGGCTTTAACTTTTTTATTTTGTTTCAGTCAATATGAGCCTGAAAGGGACTTGGGAATATTGTGATGGAAGAGGATGTGGCAGCTGGACATAGAGAGAATCCCTCTCCTTAGATTCTTACACTGTCCAGGAGATAAAACCACAGACCATGGATTCAGGGCAGGATGGAAAAATGCAGCTGAGAGACTGGGCAGATATTTAAAGATTCCCAGAACTGCTGCTTGTTGACATGTGTTGTTCCAGGGTTAATGGGATCCACCTGCAGCCAGCTTTCTGCTCCCCCGTTTCTCCTGGCAAACAAACACTTGAAAACCTTCACTCCTCTTCCATTGAGACACCACAGGATATTCCTCCAGCCCTCTTCAGCCTACAGTATCCAAAGAATTTTGTTAGTCCTAATGAGTCACACACCTCATAAGAATGGGATAGATTTGTCTTCTCATATACCTTTTATTAGAAATACAAATTTATTACCCTCCAGATTGTTGTATTTTACAGCACTTTCCGTAACTACTTCCTTCAGTCATGAAGAAAAAACAAGCTTAATTTCTGACAAATATAAGGGAATAAGTAGTATTTTCTACACTTTAAAATGACCTTTATTTATTTATTTTGAAGAAAAAGCAAAATAAAAATGGGCCATCAATACTAACATGAAGAGTGTTCTTTCCTTTTAGTTATGCATGACAGTGGAAATCAATGGAGTTGTCATCCTTCAGAGGGAATGACGTGTATTTTTCTTTTCCACAAGTGGTCCTTTAACATCCATAACCCCACCTGCCTCTGCCTGGAGACAGATTTATCTCCTCCTATTGCCACAGCATAGTCTGGGGTGGAGGAAGGATGAGAGTGACTTTAGCAGGAATAGGAGGTGAGAAATATTTGGGCCAGTCTAGTTTTGTGGTAGACTGTAACCATGTCACCTAATCCATGTCACCAAATCCATGTCACCTAAACCATGTCACCTGCAGATCTCACTGACTGCTCTTCCAGGATGAAGTAGTGACATGGGAAAAATAGGACCCTTCTGCCAACCAAAACTTTTCATCTTTCTCCTCTTGGGCTCTGGGAGAGTTCAGGCCCTGGACCATTCACTGGGTCCCAAGAAAATGATTCTGCATCACACCAAAATGAAGCAAAACAACCTTTAAGGATTATAAATAAAAGACTCCTTTTTAGAAATTAGTTTAGGAACTGCCCTTTTTTAACTCTTTCTCAGGTTGCAAAAATACAGTAAGGAAATGCACAATAAAAGAAACACTTTCATTTAGAGGCGGCAGATCTTTGTACATCTGTTTTGTAGAAAATAATCTGTTTTTTTAAAAATATTCTTGTCATTTAGTTAGTCAAAAGTGGAATTTTCTTCAGAAATTTTTGGCATTAGCCATCTGGTTTTCCACCCTAAATTTGAGATCAAATCAGAGACATATCAGTTTTAGTGAAATTTTCTTTTCCAGCTTAAGAAATTGGATCATTGTGTCAACATTTCTCTTCCCAGATGCAAAGACTGAACTGAGGCATAAAGACTGGAGGTAAATAGGGAGGGAGAAACATGAAAATCAGATTAATCCAAAATCTTAAACAGAAATTAGTGAGGAGACTTTTTAACAGATTTTCTTTTTAAGAAAGTGCGAAAGTAGTTCTTTAGCAAAGGCAAAAATTTCTTTTTACAAGTGCTGATGGCATTTGCTGGAGGGAAAATGTGAGGGAGAAAAGTGAGACAGAGCACTGTCCATTCACCCCCATCCAAATTGTCTGGTATCCAGACCCTCTGCTCAGCATGAGCAGTTTTGTCCTGGAAAAAAAAAAAAAAAAAAGGGGGAAAAGAA
>VZTZ01005657.1:584294-597150 GCA_013400955.1 Drymodes brunneopygia | reverse complement strand
AAAAAAAAAAAAAAAAAAAAAAGACCAACAACTTCCAGCTATGCTCCAGGAGGAATTTCATATGGAGCTAACTAAGGGAAATCGGCATCTCAAAGCTGCTTTGGTCCTGCGGGCGGGTGGGGTAATAAGTGACAGATCCAGCGGGGCGCGGGCGGGACGGAGCGGGACGCAGCGGAGGGGAGGCAGGTGCTGCAGTCACTCTCCTCCCTGCCAGGAAACACGGGAAGAATGCATGACCAATTCGGTTTCAGAGCAGAATACTCTCTTTAATGGACAGAAAACACTAACCTTTTATTTTTTCTCTTCCTCTCCCTCTCTTTTTTTTTTTTCCTATTTTTTTTCCTCAGATTTAACCCTTTGGAAGGACAAAGGACAAAGCTCGCAACCTATTTTTACCCCTCCAAGAGTTTCCATGACATCTAAAATCCTGGACAAATGCACTGTTGTGTGAAAACAAAATAAACATCCTGAGAGGGGTGGATTATCTGAGTGAGATGAAATCACACTAAAACATCCAAAATACTCCACCTGGTTTTTTTTCTGACTTGCTGCAAATCCAGCAGGAATTGTTTGGCTCTGACAGTCACTGCTGGCATTTAATATTTTGGCTACGGGGGATCTCAAAGGAGGAGAATCTTCTGCAGAGAAGGGAAATTCTGAAGTGGTCCGACACCAGGGGAAAGGCTGAAATGAGCAGATTTTGGTACATCACTGAACTTAAGCACTGCTGGCAGCAAGGACCAAGGTTCTTGGTGTGGGATCAAACCTTGAAGTGGCTGAGATCAACGAAATAATTTGGTTGTCATCAATTCCAGTCACCATCAGTGACTATGATTACTCTCTTAGTGTCCCTGCCTGGGAATACCTGTGCCTTTTCCAAAATAATGCAGATTAAAGTTAGCTTGTAGGTAACATGAAGGAGATATAATCACAGTTTAACAACCCAACATCTTCACACACCAATAACACACATAAACCATCCAAAAATTAAAGAATTTATTTCCCAGCTTGGCTGTTTGTTTCTAAATAAAGATTTAAATGTTCTGAATTTTCCACATGGTATAATACCATTATAGAAAGGGTTTTTTTTTCCCCTGTGATAAACCTGGAGGTAATGGGAATGAAATGTGTGGTCTGCTTAAGGGTCTCCCCTCTACATCCCACAAGTGTGCACTGAAACTTATCCTTTCACCTACAGTGAAGCTCTTCACCTCAGAGCTTCTCAATAGGTGAAATAAAGGATCAAAAGAAATAAAATCACTGCAAGAAAAAGATAAATTTTATGACTTAGTAGTTTGAATTATAACTGATGACAAATCTAAGATATTTTGAACACAGGACAGAAGAATGACTTCACTGAGACTTATTTTTCGAAAGCCGTTGATTCATACAAAGTCCTATTTTTTTAGGTTTGGATTCTACAGTGATAGGAAAGAAAATATTTCCCTGTTTGTGTGTGCACATGCACGTTTCTAATATAAATTATACAGTTTTGGTTTATGTGTGGGTAGGTATATGCATATGCATAGGCATATGTATAGTGCAATTCACAGTTCTTAGGATTTTAAAAAAATCAGTGGTTCATGGCTGTGCTTTAAAATAAACTGGTTTGATTTTCCATATTAAGTTAAAAAATAAAACAAAATGAGGAACTAATGAAATTAATGGGTGTTCAAATCAGGGGCAATTAAAAAGCACACATTTCTTTTCCTAGGGTATGAATTGTATTCAATGTTTGCAGCACAAGCCTGTAGGATAAATAATGTAATGGGTTTGGTGATTTGATACTAAAAGCAGAACAAAATCCTACAGATGTAGCCTCATTTTTCTCCACACTCCAACTGCTCACTTTTTTTTTTCAACTGCATATTTTGTACAGTTAAGAAAAAAAAAAAATCAGATTCTTTGTCTAGGAGAACCAATTTCCACCATAATAGGTACTTGCATATAATTACAGGAATTTTGGAAAGTGAAACAAAGAAGCAGAAGACCAGTGACTGTGTTGTTGTTTTCTGATTGAGATTAAATTGACAGCTGATATCTTTCAACTTTTATGGGTTTTATCCCTTCAGTAAAAATCCCTGCAACTTTTGCACATTTTGTGCACCAGAGCCTGATATGCAAAAGCTTCAATCCTCACTGGCACCAGGGACAACATTTTTAAAGGCAATGAGATGCCTGAAGACACAAATCAGAGATCTAATGGGATTTACAGAGGTACCTCAGTGCCCAACTACTGGGTTTTGGTGCTTGAATATCTTGGAGGAAAACAAAATCTGTCCAGAGCTCCCAAATAATTGTAAGCACTTGTAACGACTGTACAATCCCCTTTTTAGAAAACTGAATGATGGAAAGATACCACCAACCATCAACCAAAGACCATCATAATTTGTGGCTTCCCCCATGAGTTTAACACTTTTGTAAAGCCAGAGCAACTTTCTCTAAGTAATGTAGAAAATGTCTCAGTTCTCTTAAAATTATCCAGACTCATGTTGATGCAGGGATTTGACACAGGACCACATCTGCCATGGCCAAATAAATTCCCATTTTTCAGCTAAATAGCAGGAACTGAAAGCAAGTGTGCCACTCCATGCTTTGCTTGACATCTGCCACAGGTTGTGGTCACACTCCCGAATTCTGCCTGGGACAAACTGCTACTCTGTGTCCAAGGAGGATGCTGGAGCCTTCCTGCTGTCCTGGGTTTGGTCGTCATCAATCCCAGATTTTGGGCATCTTAGTGGGTCACATTAAAAGGAAAATCTAAAAACTCAGAGGATGGTAAATGAAGAGAGAAGAGGCACCAACAAAGTTGCTGTTGTTTTGTACTGAAAGAAACAGAGGATGAATCCAGGCATTCCTTCCTCTGCATCCTCCATAAAAGGGAGTTATGAGAGCAAATTCACCTGTTTTCCAGATGAAGAGAAAAATTCGAGCACTGGTAAGCCCAAACATTTTCTCATAAGATCATGTAACTTCCCACCAACTTTGGAGGCAAGTTAAAGTAATCCAAATGAGAGGAAGCTTGGAATTATTGAGGAAATGTTTTTCATTTTTATTATTATTGTAAAATGCCAATGACTCAAACTGGAGCTATTCCTGGGAAGATTGTTTCCAACACGCTCACCTTTCTAGCTGCAATTTTTGAGACCCAGAAGATGTATTAAATGTCCTGCTCTGAGGCTTTTAAAAAGAAAGGAGTTGGAAAATATATATTTCTTTTATAAGAAGTGATTTTTTCCAGCTTGAAATTTAAGTTGGTTCGAACTTTAACCAAAGATAGAATTAAAAGAAGAAGAGAAATGAGGGATGGAGGGATGGAGGGATGGAGGGGTGGAAGGAAGGCATTCTGGAAGGAATTCTGGGAGGAAGGAAGGAATTCTGGAAGGAAGGAATTCTGGAAGGAAGGAATTCTGGAAGGAAGGAAGGAATTCTGGAAGGAATTCTGGAAGGAATTCTGGAATTCTAGAAGGAATTCTGGAAGGAAGGAATTCTGGAAGGAATTCTGGAATTCTGGAAGGAAGGAAGGAAGGAAGGAAGGAAGGAAGGAAGGAAGGAAGGAAGGAAGGAAGGAAGGAAGGGAGAGAAAAACTGAATCAGTGTTGACAACTCGATCCTGGACAATTCAACCCAAGTGATTTATTTGTCCAGGAGTGGTGCCAGGACTGAGGTGAACCTCTGTGAGCAGCAGATCCTGTGCTGCAGAAGGAGCTGATGCCTCAGCCTGGGAGACCAAGGCAGGGAGTTAAAGGAGCAAAAGGAACCACAGCTTCCTCTCCTAATGCCCCAAGAGTGACTGGCCTGACCTAAGGGATCACCGTTTCCCCAGGACAAGTCAGAAGTTTCCTGGGGTTCGTAAAAATCTCATTTTACTTCCCTCACTCTCATTAATCTCATCCTTTTGTGTGACAACACTGTTTGGGGAATCCAAATGGGATCACCTGGTGATTCATGTCCAGCTCTGGAGCTGAATTTTCATCTCCCTGAGCTGTGGCAGCTGTCTTAGAGTGTGTCCTGCTCCCTCCTCCTGCCCTGCTCAGTGCTAATCCTCTCCAGAGCTCTGACTAGAGGGGTGCCCTTCTTGATCCAAAGCCCACTTGCAATAGCAATGATCAAAATGACTTTATCTTGCCTTAAATAATCTCACATGGGTTCTCACAATCCGGCTCTGTTTTCATTGTTCAAATCCATAATATCGGGCTGGAGCAACTCCTCAACAAAGCTGCTCTTTGCTGACCCCTTGACATCTTGGGCAAGGAATATAATGACCTCCATTGATTCAGCTGCTGGTAGCAAGAGTGAAGGGGAAGAGGTTTCCCATTTCCTCCCCACCGAGGCTTCTACATCGGTGGAATTGTTAAAGGATTTTGTTTTCTGTCCAAGAGAGTCTTTTGCTGGTGCCAGGGTTGCGTGCAGGAATAAAAACAAGGAACAGAGAGGGGAAGACAAATAATTTCAATGAAGGAGGGATTTGCTCCGTGCAGGATATCCGTCTGTTTGGAGACAGATAGAGCTGGAATGAATCTCCTTTTGTGGAATGGCTGCAGCAAGCACAGACTGTGAGGGAAGAGTAAAGCACAGGGAGAGTAAATTTGTCATTCAGTCTGATAACTCAAGGTTTACTCTGGGGATTAAAGAGAGGTGGAAATCTCATCCAAGAAGTTTAAAGGCAGAGGTGGGAGGACAGGCACCCTTCAGGCTGATCTGCAGAGGGTTTGGGTATGGAGTCCTTGACTAAAAGGTGTCTGTATTATGTGAAGAACATCTCTAGAATGTACCAGAAGCTGCTCAGACCTAACTGTGTTGTCACCCCACCAGCAGCAAACACACCCAGCATCTGCACCCACAATCCCTGCAAGCACAGCTCACCTTCAGCTAACACCACCTATTTGGTGAAAACATAGAAGGGAGGAAAGATTAATAAAACATAACCAGCGGAGGAGCTGAGTATAGTCTCACTTTGTATGTTTTAGCAGCTAAAAATAAACCCACATTAAAATAAGTGATATATTTTTGTAGCCTTTTAAAGGAAGTCTCAGACAGACTGAATGAAATAAGGGAATCTTGCTATAAATGCAAAGTAGGTCCACAGTTTTACATTTTTTTCCCTTTTTTTTTCCCCCTGGTTTGTTTTTATAGCTCTACTTTTAACAAATACTTAGGAATACCTGAGAAGATCAAAAGGCTTCTACAGCCTCCTCAAATGTTTAGCAAACAAAGTGGAACTGGAAAGAATTTCTACTTCCTGCTCAGTAGTGATAGGTACTTATGCATTCCACAGTGCAGTTTTGCAAGGATATCCTCCCTGGGTTTCCGTATTATCCCATGGTGTAACTCATACACATCAATAGATGGATTTGTGATCAGATACACAGTGGGTGGTGTAAAAATACAGCTAGACAGGTGTTCAGGGAGGAAAAGAGGAGCATCTGCCTTGTCTGCAGAAGAAAGAACCTTTGGGATCAAAGAATCATGGAATGGTTTGGGTTTGAAGGGACCTTAAAGCTCATCCAGTTCTACCCCCTGCCATGAGCAGGGACACCTTCCACTATCCCAGGTTCTTCCAAACCTTGTCCAGACTGGTCTTGGACCCTTCCAGGGATCCAGGGGCAGCCACAGCTTCTCTGGGCACCCTGTGCCAGGGCCTCCCCACCCTCACAGGGAAGAATCTCTTCTTCACATCGAATCTCAGCCTGCTTTTTCAGTTTAAAGCCATTCTGGACAGGACCACAACAAGAAAATTGGACAAAGTTTGAGTCAATAAATAATATTAGAGGTTTTTATGGGTTTAACTCATGAGACACTTGAGACTTGGGACATTTCTTCCTGGGTTGGGATGGGATGGGATTATTTTTAAAGGCTGGGTATTTCTGCAGCCTGGAGAAGCTGCACAGCCCTGCAGTAATGCAATCAATACAAGTGTGAAGCATTATGTGTTTGTGAGTCAATTAGATTCATCCACCAGAGGTCATTAGATGATCAAATGACACTTTCCTACTGTCTTTATAAGTAAAGATATCAGCATTCTGTGCTATAAAAAATGCATTCTCATTAATAATAAAAACCTTAAAGGAGAAATAAAAGTGTTGTGAAGTAAATTATCACACAGTGAAGTTCACGATTTTAAATAGCTTTGATAAGAAAACAAAAATAGGTTCTGAATAATATTACAAAGAGAAATTAGAATTCTCATGAATTCTTATTCCAAAGTGATGGGAGATGCTTTAAAGGTAAGTTTGGCTCTCCATTATTCAAATGACATATTTCTAATTGTATGGTCTGAATGGCATAAACTCTGCCAAGAATGGCCCATGACTATATGAAATATGAGGTAATATGAGAGAGGTGCCTAATTGTGCTTGTAATGAGGTGGAATGAATCTCCCAGGCTCTCATTCCATATTTTTACACCAATGGAAAACAGAAGTCCTTCTGCCAAATAAAATGGAGTGGATTTAGAAACAGAGAAAAGCTTTTTGTTTTTTCCCTGTCTGGTTTCTCCCCATCCTCCCTTTGATATTTTTCTTCCCTTAGTTTCTCTACTTGTGATAGAACCTTTTTCTTTCTTCTCAAAAACCCTACTATTTCATTTCACATTTCACCCAAATGTAATATCCTTCTGTTCTGGCTTATGCTCTTCAACCCCTCCACTTCTCATTTTGTCTTTACAATTTCATTAATTTGGGGCCTGATCTTGCAGTCACTGCTGAAAGAAATGAGTTTCATGCAGGATTATTAATGTATCTGAGGATTTCAGGTCTTCTGGGATCACTTGGGATTGCTTCCCAACTACTGTCCTCTTCAGTGTATTAAAACTGGTAGAAGATAATTGGAGATATTTGTGATGGAGAAATTCATAATCCATCAAATACCTTTTATCCAGGTTTTCCCCAACACATTCTCCTTCCCTTCCCACTAAGTACCAGGTGTATTGTTCACAGGGGAAGCAATATTTTAATTTTTTTTAATATTTAACCAAAGGGTGAAGTCAGAGGAGCTCAGAGGGGTCTGGCAGCTGTGACTGGGGTTTGTAGCCAGATCTCAGGCAGTGGGACAAGAAATGAAGGCAGAGTGAAAATGAGCTGAGTCTTTCCTCTGTCCCAGGCAGATAAATGGTACTGGTGCTTGGGATCTCCATCTTGCCTAAGAGATCATGATTCTCCTGGAGTCTCATTTGGAAGTTTAGCTAGAAATGTCAAGTTCTAGTCACTTTTGCCTGGATAATTTTTCATTTTTAGTCTCCATGTGTCATCTAATCTCCTACAGGAGTTGAAACTATCATGGTACAGGGTCTCATCTGTTGCTGAACAAAGAAGTGACTGATTTTGCACAGCAGAGAACAGAAATTCTGGCAAGGGGTGGGAGGCCAGGGTGTCCTGAGGCTTCATACCCAAGAATGGTCCTCTGATGTCAAAGGATTATGGGAAGAAGAGCTCTTGGACTGAAAATTTGGCAGCTTCTGGTGGGCTCCTGGAATTTCTGTGGTGGACTCTCAATCCTTGAACAGTGAAAGCAAACCTTCTAGAAGAAAGTGAAATCCTCTCATTTACCTCCCCAATTCTTCCAGAAGGAGTCCTTGATTGCCAAAGGTGCAGGATACCACCAACAGAAGAGATGCAAGTCCACCTACAATATCACATTTAAATTAAAGGACCATGGGAAAAATAAAATGTAGGGGGGGGGGAAGGAAGATTGAAGTCTGGAGGTGAGAGAAAAGCCACTCTGGATGCTGTAATTTAAACTTTTATTTGATTAAATGTATAAAAGCAGGGGGAGGGAAATTGCCATCTCCTTCCTGGTTAGCCATGCCTGAGGCTTCTGGTGAGAAGTTTAGGATCATGAACAGTCCCATTAGCTGCAGGAAAATTATTCAATTTAGCACCATCTATGCCTGCTAACAGTGAGTTGAGCTGAGCTTGATCTGAGAAATAAAACAAATATTACATGAATGTATATATATGTATGGTGGTTTGTTCTTTTGAATATTTAGAATCATAGAATTGATAAGATTGGAAAAAAACCTCTAAAATTATCAAGTTCAACCACTCACCCAGCACTGCCAAAGCCACCCCTAGCCCATGTCCCCAAATGCCACATCCACACACATTTTGGGCACTTCCAGGGATGGTGACTCTACCCTGGGCAGCCTTTCCACTGCCTGATTTTTTCATTACCCACCCAAAGCATTCACGTACAGTTCTACTTTCTCAGTCACAAAGAGTCACTGCTCCTTCCCTTCAAATTTATCTGCAAACTGAAAAATTTGGAAATGATCAATTCAGGTTTTGTCCCCTATAACCTCTCAGCAGTGAGTGCCTGCAGCAAAGGGCCTTCCTCAGTGCATGTCCAGGCAGCCTGGATTGTTTTCTCTATTTTTGAGAATTCCTTAATCTGTGTGCCTTCATGTTGTTACCAGCTGTACAGAGGAGTGCTGGAGATCTGCTCTCTATAGTTTCATCAGTGTCTAGGAAAAAAAATATAAAGTTTATAAAATATGATCATCTTTAAACTCCAAACTAAACTCAGTCAGCTCTTACAGTAAAGACTCATTTCTGCCTCTGGCCAATACTAAAACCACTCAGTGAATATAATAAAACATTTCTATTTTTGCCCTCTAAGGGTGCAATTATAGTAGAACTTCACTAATGGCAGCTTCCCCAGTTTTCACCATTTTTGGAAGACTCACAGCCTCCCTCCACTTAATCTTTTACCCCCGTGAAAACCCCAGCTCTCCCCATTTCTTTGTGGATGCTCAAAGATCACCTCTCCAAATATTTTGCTAGAGACATTCTAGGAATAATAAATAATCAGAGTATGATTACCTGGCTTGGCCCATTTGATGTTTAACAGGGAGTTTAGGTTATGTACACACGTAGGTTTTCAGAATTGGATGTTACAGAAATAGGAAATACAGAAGTAAAACTCTAATCTCAGTTAGAAACTCACACATTGCTCAACAACATCATCTTCTCCAGTGACCAGATTCTAACTGGACTCAGAGTAAGATGTTTCAGAAGGAGGTTGCAAAGTGGATAATTTTAAGATGATTCTCCTACTACAGGTACAGGATATTAGTTTAGCTCTGTGTTTTTGGCTTGTTGGTTACATGCTATTTTTTGGTTGGTTTTTACACTGAAAAAAAAAAAAAAAAAAGAGGGTTAAACCAAAATCTCACCTCACTCTAATGAGCTCTCTCGGGACCTCCAGAAATGTGTGTTATGTCATTTTAATGGGGCACAGCAATTTGCTGTATCAGAATAATGAAACATAGACTCCTAAGGCTGGAAGGGACCTCAAGAGGTCACCCCTTCCATGGCCCAGCCCTAGGGCAGGATCAGCTCTACCTGTGTTGTTTCTCAGAGCTCATCCTCTAACCTGTTTGTAAAGGCCTTTAATGAGGAGATGCCACAGAAGGTCTGGTTTGAACACCATCACACAGCATTATTTCATCCTGAAAAACACATAAGTGACGTTTTTTAAATAAAACATGCAAGCCGAAGCCAAAGAAGATGTGTGCAATTTTAATATTGTGGGTACACTGGGAAAAAAAAATAAAAAGCACAAAAGAGAAAAAATAAGATTGTGAAATCCAGGAAAATATTAAGAACTTGTCAAAATAATCTAATGACAGGTGAATGAAACTGATTATGAACTGTTGAAATTGCTTCAAGTACAGTTTGATATAAGAATTGTTCATGGGAATGAAGTTTATCATTGAAACACAGAATCATAGAATGCTTTGGGTTGGAAGGGACCTTGAAGATCATCTAATTCCAACCCCCTGCCATGGGCAGGGATACCTTCCACTAGACCAGGTTACTCCATGCCCCATCCAACCTGGCTTTGAACACTTGCAGGGATAGGTCATCCATAAATTAGCCCTACACATGCAGAGGTATTTTGCTGCAGTAGTGGAAAGTGACACCAAATGCCATGGATTAATTACATTTAAAACACCTTCTTTGGTCAATTAAATAGTTTTGCCTTAAAAACCCAATGATAAAGTCTCATTTCAGCTCTTTCTTCAAAATTAAAAGACAAATATCAGTTTCCGATTCACCTCCCTTATTTATACACGAGTTTTTATCCTTTTATTATTTATAGTCATATTTGTTAGCTCTGTTTACATCCTCTCTATTCTTCTTTATTTTCCCTGAGATAAGGATCAAAATTGAAATTCAGCTAAGGGTGAAGGGATGGTGGGGACTCTTGTAGTCATGTCAAATGCGTGGGGTTATGCTCCCTTCATACCTCTATGTAAGTAGCAGTCACATTTTACCAATTTTTCATTAAGGAAAAATTGATTGGGTTATTTATTTTGCCCTTGAAAAGCTTAAATAATCATGATTGTCCTTAGTCCCATTGGTGGTGTATTGATACAGTCTATTTCCCATCTGCTTGTTCCCCCTCCCTGCTAACAGTTTTCCCATTTACTCTGCCTCATGTCTGGTCTTTAAATATTAAAGATACTCCCCCCTTGCCTTTAAACATTCATTTACTATTTTCACCTGAACAAGCTTTATTTTGCAGCTTTGAGGATGCTTAATTCCGTGGCCTGTATAATAACGTTCAGAGATGCCAGGAGATCCATCCTTTTCTAGGAGAGGTTACATTTGTCTCTCCCACACAATTTTTTTTCCCAGTTAGATTCAGCTTAGGGAAATCAGTCTTCCTCCAGGCAGGCAGGGTAGGGGCGAGGAGCAAGGAGCACATCCTGCCTGCAAATCACAAGCAGAATTAGGTCAGGAGGCCACGTGCACCCGGGCAAGCATCAGTTTTAGCTCTGCGATCAATTCAGCATCATCCACCCGCACTGGGCTTGTTACAGCTTCGTGCCAGTGATGAAGGATGGGAATTTCAAGCTGCTTCCGTGCAGGGAAGGGTGAACTGCTCCCTGGGATGGCCAGAGCAAGAGCAAGAAGCAATGTGACTCATGAGTTTATCACATGAGGTGGGTGTGGGCTCCTGCCCCTGTTCAAAGGATTCTTTATTTTGCATTAAACGGTTATTTCATGTAACAGAGAAACAACGCTGGGAGCAAGGGCTGGAGCAAAGTCCTCTGTGCTGAAAATGTCATCCCCAGTGTCAAAACTTTCCTTCCCTCTGCACTTCTGAGTTAGCAGGGTAAAAACAAGAACAGAGCTTTTCTGTGATGTTTGAAGGAGGAAATGCTTTAACACATCTTTATAAAAACCCAGTTGAGATACTGGCAGCTACGAATGGTTTGTCAGCAGTGAACTTCTCTTGGGAGCATGAGGTGGGATGCACCTTCAAGGACTTTCTTGATACAGGTTGCTGTGGGATTGAAAGGGCCAGGGGCTGTATAGACAAGATATGAGGTCTTTTGGGGGAGAGGAGTGAGGCAGAGTGAGGGGGAAAGGGATAAAAGCAGTTTGTAGGAGGGCATGAAAGGTAAAATGATGTATCTCTCTTCAGAAGCATCCCTGCCCATGGCAGGGGGTTGGAGCTAGATGATCTTTAGGGTGCTTTCCAACCCAAACCATTCTGTGATTCTATGATTAACATTTCTGTGCAAAAATATGAGGATAAAGTATTTAATTTTAACCTCTTATTCCACTAAGTTTAGGGGCAATTACATTTCATAGGGATATGGGGTGACTCTACCTCTCTCATACTTTGAACACAATTTCTCTGAAATATCTGCAATTTGAGGCTGGAGATTTCAGGGTCATCCCAAAACAGAGACTCAAGGAAACAGCATGAAGGTGTGTCAGGGGAGATTTAGAATGGATATTAGGAAAAGGTTCTTTGCCCCAGAGGATGATTGGGCATTACATTACACAGGTTCCCCACGGAATGGTCATGGCCCCAAGGCTGCCAGAGCTCCAGGGGCCTTTGCACAACTCGCCCATGCACAGGATGGGATTATTGGGGTTGTTCTGTGAGGACCAGAAGTGGAACTCAGTGATCCTTGCAGGTCCCTTCCAACTCAGGACTTTCTGAGATTCTTTAAAGGTGCAAAGCCTGAGCAATTTGTGTTAAAGAAATGCATTTTTTTTCTTTCAGGCTTTTCAGAACCATCAAATTGCAAAGGTATAAATATATATATATATATACGCAGATCTATCTATCTCTACTTACCTGCAACTATCCAGCTATAAATATATGTACTCAGTGGCAGGCACACGTATGAAATTTGCATATTAGCAACAGATTCTACTCTGTGAAACATCTGTGTAAACACTGAGTTACTCACTGACCTCATTGGAAAGGCAGAGAACAAACTCCGGCCGAATATATTCAACAGACTCGAAAAGAGCCCGAAATGACAGGTCTAAATTCAGCACCATTAAAATACAAAAACCAGGGGGGTTAAAAGAAGTCAGATGGTCGGCACCAGAGCTGGGTTATGTATTATGCATGTGCTCCACACAGTTCTGTGTGTCGCTGGATTGGTATCCAAAGAAATAAGTTAAAGTTGTGACCTGTCTGCTTTTGATTTACTGAGGTCAAAGAGAGCGGATACCTCTTCTTCACGGAGAGTTATGTATGTAAATCACTGCCCAGATAAGCCAAGAGTGGGCAGTCCCTCCTTGTTACTTGGGAAAAAATTCCTGCTTGGCTCCCGGTTGCTGCTGCTCTGATACAAAGATGGATCTGCTGGACTTTTCCCGTTTTTTATTTCTTTTCCTGGTGGAGTTTTGCTAAAGGTTTATTCACTGGACAGGCTGGGAGTGTTTCACCCTCCTGAGCATTGCTAAAAGGGACAGAAAACGAGCTCCATGTGAGTGTCAGCCGAATTCTTGGAGCAGCTCTGCTGTGAATGAGAGTCCTGGGAAGGGTTTGCAGCCTAACACGCACATACACAACAAAAAAAAAAAAAAAAAAAAAAAAAAAAA
>VZTZ01005657.1:550971-582603 GCA_013400955.1 Drymodes brunneopygia | reverse complement strand
AAAAAAAAAAAAAAAGGGGGTTGGTATCTGGGCCAGAGGGTGAGAGCTGTTACATGTGTCCCTGTCTCCTGCTGCTCGGGGCCAGCGGAGTTCAGGGAATAACAATAAAGAATTAGAGAGCAAGAGGCACGTGTGCTGCAGCTGATTCCGAGCCGAGCATTCGCCGCGCCCCGTGCAAATGAGTTATCGGGAGGCGGCAGATGGGACTCCGGGTGTGCCTGTGCCTGCCAGACAAGGGGACTTTGCTGTCACTTAACTTCTGCTTTATTGTCGCTGCAGCTCTTTCTGTGCCATCCTCTCACTCACGTTTTTGTTTTTTTTTTAAATACGTCGGGCTTTCTCTGGAGAAGTAAATGTGAGGGCTGAAAGGAGAAAACAAACAAAAACGCTCAGGCCCCAAACATTAACCAGACGCTGGTAATTGCATTTACTGTGACACTTTTGGCATTTCCTCTTCTTATAAGGGCAAAAACTGCATCAAAAGTGACGCTGGGAAATAAAGAAAGGGTTTAAGTGTCGATCTTTTGTTTTAATGGTGGAAAGATGCAAGGCAGAGCCTGTGGGTGTCACTGGAAGAACTCCAAGCTTGAGTTCAGACTCAAACCAGAATAAAAAAATAATGCGCGATTAAACAAATCAGCATTAGCTAGGCAGAAGTTAAATATATCAAATATTCCTAGATGTTAAGAAGAAATCTTTCCCTGTGAGGGTGGGGAGGCCCTGGCAAAGGTCAGGCTGCCCCATCCCTGGAAGTGTCCAAGGCCAGGTTGGACAGGGCTTGGAGCAATCTGGGATAGTGGAAGGTGTCCCTTTAGGGTCACCTTTGAGCCCAAACCATTCCATGGTGCCATGATCCGGGCTAAAGTGATTGTTCCCCACACTCATGGAGGACACAGGGACAGGAGGGAGCAGGTTCAGTGCCCTCAGGAGGCAGCTCTCCCTCTCACAGCTGGTCCTGAAGTGAAGCTGGGAGCTCAGGCCACTCACCTGGCATGTACATCCCAAACTTGTGGGAGAAAGGAGTCACATTTGATGCTGGCTCCCATTTAAGTCGGGTTCTTAGCCAAGTTTTCCTTTTCTGCCAGCAGGATGAGCACTGGGAACGAAGGCCAGGAGCAGTGGGCACGGTGGCACATGCCTGTGAAGGCTTTTATTGGGGTTAATGGTGCCATTTGCAGATTAAAAGGCTGCAGGAGCTCCAACATGTGCTCATTCCCATGGGCTTTGTGTCTATCCTGAGAAAAAGTGCCCCTGTGTCAGGATTAGCATAGCAGGGCAGTGGATAAACAGAAGGGGGTAGAAATTTTCAACAAAATCTCTGGAAGGGGTTGGCTGTGTGTTGAATCCACAGGTTTTCTCAGGGAAAGAAAAAATTAGCTAGTTTAATATTAAAGAAAAATGAGAGGACAGTAGGGATGTCAAGAAGTATAAAAACAGCCCACTTGGACATTACTAGATTTTTTTTCAAAGGGTGTTTTTGGTCAACAGATATTTTTAGTTTTGACTTTTAAAATAATTTATGATAAAAGAAAAGACTGAAAAGATGAAATAATTTAGATCTATTAAAATGAAACAGTTCAACACACTGATCCATATCCATTCCTGGAGCCATTAGAATTTTTAATTTTTTCCCAGTAAGTTTCAGAGAGGTCAAAGACTTACTTTTTTTTTTAACCTTCTGAAGAATGGGCCTGCACCTTGGTTAATAGCCAGGCAGGTCAGGAATTTCACTATATCCTTGGATTAAAGCAATTGAGCAGACTGAATTATAACTGGGTTTGTGTTTGATAGATACATGGACATACTTGTATTTATATGTAGTGCCACGTTGGGCAAAAATAATAAAGTAAAATAAAGTAAAATAAAATGAAATAAAAGAAAAATAAAAGAAAATGGAATAAAATGAAATAAAGTAAAATAAATAAAATAAAATAAAATACTGCAATAATAAAATAAGGATGCTTTGTATCATTCAAGCCACTTCCCTGAACACTTACTGAGAAAATGTCCATCTACTCAAAAAAGCTAATCTTCACTCTGAAGCAGCTTCAAAACATATTCTTCAAGCCATCATAATTATTCATGCTATCTACCCTCTTTTCATATCAACTTCTGCAGGAAAAGGAAATGGCTCTTTCTTTGTGGTTAAACCTGCAAACTCATCCTATTATAAAACTACTGGTTTTACCCTATCTGCTTTGGAAAATTAGTTTGGTTGGCAAATTGTTGCATTTATTCTCAGGATCAAGAGAATCATCTAAATTTGAAGAAAGCGCAGACTTTTTTCTTTTTCAGTTTTATTAAAAATTACCTTGAATATTGTATTTACTTCTCTTATCTCCATTTCTTTAGCCCTAAGGAGGAATATCATCAGTTTGATTCTAATAATGCCTAGTGGGTCTGCTGTAAAAACTCTTTGTAAAAATGATCTCTCTACCCAAAAGACAGCAGCTTAAAAAGGAGAAGCAGATAAAGTGTGATTAGAGCTGGTTCTCTTTTTCCTGAAATATAAACAAACCTCAATATCAAAAGCTACCTTCTCCTTAAAATGCTGACTTGTTGGAGCAATCCTACTGAAATCCTCATGGAAGGTATTATCAGAATATTTTATAAAATTTTATTACATGTTGAAAAGCAACTGTCAGGGATTCTTTTTTGGGGATTGTTTTTTTTTTTCTGTACCTTTTTGGGAAAGAAAAAGTTCCAGTGGACAATTAAAAGCTTGTTTTTGGATGCCTCATCCCTGGAAGTGTCCAGGGCCAATTTGGATGGGACTCTGAGCAACTTTATTTCATGGAAGGTGCCTCTGCCCGTGGCAGGGGATTGGAACTGGATGATCTTTAGATTCCCTTCCAACCCAAACCTTCCTGTGATTCTATGATGGTTCTATGAAAATTGTGTCTCACCCTCAATGACACAATAAAAGTGAGAGTAGAATAATATAAGGAAAATTGGCTTTTCCCCCATCCTTGGGCGACGATGAAAGAAACATTAACTTAATATGGGGACTCAACATGTGGGACACCTTTGCAGTTTTCCTTTCCTTTTACCTAAAAATCAGGAGCTGAGTGTTGCCAGCGGTGCTTGAGGGGTCACCAGTTCAGCCTGGTGTGACAAATTCTCACTTTCCTGTGTCTGCACTAAATGGTCTCATTCAGGATGACCTGATGGCTCTGACACTCCCAGCTCCCCCTGCACCTCACCTGCCACTGACTCCCAGCCTGCAGATGGGGACAGTGCTGTGCTCCCTAATTATGAGCATGAATTAACCCAGGGAAAGAGTGGCACCATTTAACAGCAGAGAAATGCTTAGCTCTGACAGCTCATTAAAGAAAGCACCATCTTTAAAGGAACTGATGCAAAAGAGAACATATGAAGCTCAACCCTGAGGTGGATTTGGCAAGGCAGAGCAATGCCAAATGTCCTTTATGGATGGCACTAAGGATCTGAGGGCTGCACTAAATGCCAGGTCAGGTGTGTGGAGTCTGTGGCCTGTGATGTGTTTGCAGTGGATGGTAACTGGCTTGTGCAGAAACATTAAATAAACTGGAATTTCCTTGAATAAGGACAAAGCTGGTGGAGAGGAACATTAGGACACAGTAGGTCAGACAAATGATAAAGAAATTATGAAACTGAATATGCACTTGTATCCAAGGTCTTCCTGATATTTCACTGGTCTGTTGAGTAACTTTGGGCAAGATACACTTTGATGGATAAAACCACATGACTTTACATGAGTTTCTGCTCCCAAGTCATGTAGGTGCTTCTGAAAATCCTACTTTCACATATTTCTACTTGATTTCCCAGCCATGACAATCACGTGTCCTTCCTGTATCCTCATTTCCAATGAAATAGTATTTAAGCCCCAGCTGATGTATTTTTCTACCCATATTCACAACCAATACTTTACCTTCAAATACTCAGCATCTTTTCCAGTAACTACCTGCACTTTTCTAAATTTAAAGGTTTTAGCTTGAAAAGTTCTCTTGGAGATAAACTCTATGATCTAATTATTATTGCTTCTTTCCACTGGTTTTGATCTTGCCAACTTGATTTTTACTTTTCACATTGAGGGACTAAAGTTGAAGTTTTTTAGACACTTTTTCTGGGCTATTGAGTGTTTTACAGACATGTTTGATGTCCTACTAGGTGTGCATGTACCCAAATGCATTACACACATATATTTATATTTTCTAAGATGCAAATAATATATTTTATTTGAATATATTAATATATATAATAGTATACATACCATGGATGGATGGTAAGGTACAGACAGACACTGATATCACCCTAACAGTATTTTATATTTTACTATATAATATATAATTGCCAAGTGTTTGACTCAAAATCTGGTTCAGCACATTAATTTTCACTGACTTGACTAATAAGTCTATTGTATTTGCTGAAAATCTAATGAAAACCCTCAGCAAGAAGTTAATGAAAGCTGGAGTTCCTTTGAATAATGTGAAGGATGGTACAGCTGTCCTAGTGAGAATCTCTTGCTTATACCACACAGCAAAATAAAAGTTGGAAGTTCTCATTATTGCTTTGGAGGAAGGTTATTGTAAATAGCAAGTTATAATTGCATTTGTAAAATATGATCAGCTGATACCTCTTTGAAATGAGGACACTCTGCTAGAAACTGAGAGGCACAATAAAAACTCATCTTAGTGAGAACATACCAAGGATGGAGAAGTTACCTTAGGGGAAAGGGAAATTATACAGAGGGGCACACAGGGAATACACTGGCAAGAAGTGGGAAATAAAATTCAACCTGAAAAACTCAAGGTAAAGCACCCTGGAAAAAAAAAATCAATTCATGCAAAAAGACTGTGTGGCAAGTGAGACTCAGGCAAAAAAGGGCAAAATTACTTGAAATAAAAGTGATCTGCAAAATAGCCAAGAGGTTGTGCCAGGACATAGAAAATAAAATGTGGTTTTTTTTTTCAGAGATAACATTATAGACCTTCTTACTCATTTCCTTGTATCATTCACCGAAAGGAACCACACAAATTTTAAGCCCTGCTCCAACATTGAGTGAAATCAGTGGCAGCTTTGATGGACTTGTCAAGTTTGGAAATTTGCCCACACCCTGTTTGGGTTGGATGGGTTAATGCAGGAAGAGAACTCAGAGCTCAGCCTGTGTGGTAGTCAAGAACAAGGCTGAGACCTCACTGAAGAGGCTGGGGAGGGCTGTCTTATGAGGACAGATCTCAAAAACTAATATCCATGTAGCTTGGCTAGGAAATTACTAAAAAGAAATAGAAAAATTGCCTACAGTCATTTGAAAGGTTTAAATGCCAAAGAAGGTGAAGAATTATTTAGGGTGTGGACATTGCCATGAGCAATGGAATTAAATTAATTAAAGGAACGTAGAGGCTGACTACCAGGAGGGGAAAAAATAGTCCTAAAGTGACTTTTAAACAACCTGTCACTGGTGGAAGCTCCATTAATAGGGTCATTTAAAATTGAAAGGGAAAAAAAGGATAAAATCCTGTTGGGGATAATTCTTCAAAAGCCAAGGTATGTGACAATGTGATCTAAAGACTTTAAGGACAGAGGAGATCATAATAATCCACTCATTATACAGGAGGTCAGGCAAGAGAATTCTAATGGTCCCTTCTGGCCTCATGAACTCTGAATCTATGGAAGCAGAGGTGGACAGCTCTCAAAATTGTTACTGAGGTGAAACTCCCACTGAGCCTGAGACAGATGACTGGTTTTATGTGGAATGGGAAGAAAGCATCCCAGAAACATCCATCTTTGCCTCCTCCCTGTACTCATGGCCATATTTTGCTCTTTCAACCAAAAGACTGGGTTCTGCCACTGAGCTGGTTATCGTTGGCACAATGTTTGTGTATTATTATCCAACGGGTTTCAGCCTGACTTGTTTGGTACAAACTGAAGTGGAATATGTTCTTTTTCCCCCCAAGTTCATGACTGCATTGACTTAACTTTATCCTACAGAACTGCCCTCCCACCCTACCCAGTCAATCACACCAGACAGAACAGGAGCACTGAAGCTGGGAATATTGGACGCAGGGAAGAAAATACTATAAACTGTAAATCAAAGATGATGTCTAGTTTATGAGAATTTTGCCTGAAGATATATTTTTTTATTCCCAAAAGCCTCTTTGCTAAAGCATTTATTACTGATCCTAATTCCTCTTGCAAATTTAGTTAATACTCATAGTTATCTTTTGCATACAGAGTAGCACACATGCAGCTACACTAATGTCTCTCAGTGGCTGATGGAGGCCCGAACAGAGCAGACTACAAAGTGCTTGGGCAGACAGCTGAGAGGAATATTCATCTGAAAATAAAAATGTTGCTACTTGTGGAAATCATTTGCATTTAGCTCAATTTCTATTGTTCTAATTAGACGTGCCATGAATGTACCATTGCCATATGGGTTTCCTCAAATATCCAAGCCTGACTGTAAAGTGAAAAAGTGACCAATATTGTGCAGAAGAAGAGCAAGGTATTTACATGACTTTCATATCTTAATTTTAGTTAAAGTTTTACCACAAAGGACATTTCTTGTACCACCAGCAGCATAAATGAATAATCTCCTCCCTAAATAGCCTTGCCATTCTTTTTCCTTACATTCCTTTTTTATTTTTTTTTTTTTTTGGTGTAACCACTGAATCACGGACCAGTTTAGGTTGGAAGGGGTTTGAAAGATCATCCAGTTCCACCCCCTGCCATGGGCAGGGACACCTTCCACTATCCCAGGTTGCTCCAAGCCCTGTCCAACCTGGCCTTGGACACTTCCAGGGATCCAGGGGCAGCCACAGCTTCTCTGGGCACCCTGTGCCAGGGACTCATGACACTCCCAAGGAAAAAATCATTCCTAATATCTCATCTAAATCTCTCTCTTTTTTTATTTGTTTAAAGCCACTACCCCTTGTCCTATCATGCCATGCTTTTGTCAGAAGTCCCTCTTCATCTTTTTTGTAATCTCCCTCTAAGTACTGAAAGATAAAAAACTTCATTTTTTCAGGATTCACAGACCCTCTACCTACACAGGTAGGAAAACCAGCTGAGTGATGAGGGGCTCAGGAGTCAGGGATTTAGTCCCAGCCCTGAGCAACCTTGTCTCACTTCAATTGCCCAGTGCAGATGACCTCCGTTTGACAGTCCTGAGTGGCTCTGGGCTGGACAACTGAGTAAGTTAAGAGTCTTTGGTGGTATCCTAAAATTTGCATACAGGAGCATGTCATATTCCAGTTCAGGAATGGAAAACCTCTAGGTAAGTCCTGGTAAATTCACCTGGAATAAATTTTTATTGCCAGCATCATCAAAATAAAAAGGTGCTGACAACACACAAGAATAATTCCAAGAAGAACAAGAAGATCAAAGCTGGGAAAGGTGGTATTATTAGGAACAAGTACAAGGGTAGAATAAATAAAGCTTTGCTCATAGATGGTTAACAGGAGCATAATAATGGTATGCAAATAGTCAGAGTGTAATTGTCAAGGCTTGAACAGTGAGCATTTAGGAACTGAAGGAAAACTTTTTTGGGATGAACTGAGAGAGCAAGTGAAGCTGAAGGGTTGAAATAGCATTTAAATGGGGAACTATAATATGCAAAAATTCCCAATTCAAGGGAATTCCAAACTTCCAGAATTTAAAAGTTCAGGTTAATCGTGTTGTTAGTGAATGGGAATAGCAGCTCATCAGGAGAAAACAAAACTGGCTATCATAAAAATAATTGAGAATCACTTCCCTGAAAGAAAAACCTGTCTGTAGTCTACAAAACATTGTAGAGACTCATGACAGTACAATTCCAGTTGTATTCATTGCATTGGCACAGGAAAATTTCAATGAATTAGTGTTTCTCTTGCTGCTATATGAGATTTCCAGAATTTTGGCTCAGTTATGACACTATTATCTCAGTTTGATTAACCCATGTGAAGTGTGTTATTGTTAGGACTCCGTGGGCTGAGAGAGAACGGAAATATTACCACCCAGACATCTTGTTTGAACAAGGATAAAGATAAAAGAAATCTTTTTGAGGTGCTATCTGATGCTGGAAAAGTATCAAATCTGTGTGCACAAACTGAAAGTGGATTATTTAGCCAGTGGGTAACGTCGTAAGAGTCCCCACCCTACTGATTAAATCTCCAGGTCTGGAGTCCTCCAGAAGAAGGAGTTGATGTGCACTTGGAAAAAGAAAAGAAAAGAAGAAAATATTTTCAGTTTTCAAACACTTCCGGAAGAGATGACTGGAATGAAATGTTCCTGTCAGGGACAAAAGTAGTGCCTTCTTTAAAAAATGAAAGAATTTATTTGGGGGATAATACCCAGTCTTGAGAAAAGTCACCTGAAGAGCAGCCAGACTGGAATCTATTCTGATGATTTGTTTGTGGTATTTGTAGAATCACAGAATCATGACAGCTGTAAGAGACTTCAACACAGCACTGCCAGGTCCAGTACAAACCCATGTCCCTAAACACATCTACACATTTTTGAACACTTTCAGGGATGGTGACTCCACCACATTCCTGGGCAGCCTGTTGCAATGCCTGACCACCCTTTCAGTGAAGAAATATTTCCTAATATTCAGTCTAGAACTCCTCAGTTCAATTCATGTGCAGTAGACCTCGATCAGAGAGAACAAAGGTGCAAGAATGGATTTTCTGAAATGGTGCAGTCAGAAGAGACAAGGCACATGACAAATAATTCATCAACCCATCCTTTATACAGGCTGGAGGATTTTTTTCAGTGATTTCTGCTGTATAAAGACTAAGGAATATCCCTTTGTCTGGGCTGTGCTCTCTGCAGCATCATGGGATGAAGATATTTTATGAAACAGTCAAGGGCTGCTGTGGGGCTGGCAAGAGTAGCTGAGCCCCACAGCTTGACACCTTCCCTTGACAGCCAGGTCCCTTTTCTCCATTCCTTCTGCCACTGGTGCTTCCCCTCTGGAGAATCAGAGGGAGGAATGAACGCCACTTTTTTCTGAGGAAATTATTTTGGAGAGGGGCTGACCAGGAACAGGCTGCTAAGGAAACATAAAGGTGTGAAACTTGGGCCAAAACTCAGCCCAGCAGGTGCTCCACCCATTGGCTTCACTTTGCTAAGCCCCACCTCGTGCAGTCTTTGTAGGTAACAATCTCCACGGGTATAATTTTTATTTTCCTTTTCTTCCTTGTTGCAGATGAAACGTGGCCCGTTTCCCTGGGTATGAGCTCACAGATCTTTATCAAATCATTTTCTTTGTCATAAACAAAAGAGATTAAATTTCTCCATTTTATTTCGAGACATTATTTCAAGACCTGGTTATGGACACAGACCTGTGAAGAGTTTCCTGGCCCTCATGATCAGAGTGCTGCAGTAGAGATTAACCATGAGAGGTGAACCCTCCCGAAAACTTTTCAAATCCCTTATTAAAACCTAGATTTTATTTCTTTTCCATGTTATCAGTGCTAATCTCTTCCGGTACCTAACGCTTTTCACGGGTACACACTCTTTATTGCACTGTGCCCTCGGGCTCCAACAGCAACCAAGCAAATGCTTCACCTTAGGTTGTGTAGGTGATGCCTCTCATTGCCAAAAAGGTTAATTTTAGCAGCACTTTCTGTGAGATGATCACTTTTAAGACACCCACAGCCTGGGATAGGCTGGATACCACCGTTACCCACACCTGGAACTCTGCCCACTCATTCTCATCATCTGAATGTCACTTCTGTCAGAGAGGTAAAGTAATTTTTTTCAACTCGACTGCTAACTGAAATAGGATATTTAGATGCATCAACGCCTTTGTGGCAGGGTGTCTCACCTGATTTTTAGGCTCAGGTCTCTCTCCTCAAATCTTCTGTTCTTGTGTGGATGTTGCAGATGCTCTACTGGACCCCTACCAGAATTACTGGCCTGGATTTAGACATCTGTGTTACCCTCCTAATATCAAATCACACAGCCCTAAAGTCAAAGCAAACACAAGGTAAATCTTCCAATGACATTTAACTTCTTTCAGCAATTTGTTGTAGTTTATAAAAATTTCCATCAAAAGTAATAAATGCAATATATTTTTCCCCATGCAATCTGCCACAAATCACACAGCAGAATAATTTTTATAATACAGATTTTTAAATTTTTTTAGATGAAATTCAATTAATTTCATTTCACTTTGAGATGTGACATTTCATATAGCTGATCAGAGCTAATCCATCTGAAATCTTACTATACTTAATGGGTAGGAATAGCCACTTCCAAAAGGCAATTTATCTTCAAATTTTAGATATCTATTTCAGGATGAGAAAATTCACAATCCTGGAGTATTTCTTCCCAGTTTTGACTGTGGAAAGCATTTGCTGTGATTGATCTTGGCACAGAAATTTAAATTGCAATGATCTACCTTCAGTCAAATGAATCCAACTCCTAATGTCTGAAAAAATAGGGTTACCAGGTTGAATGAAAGAATTATGAGGGAAACCAAGATCTGAAATATCATGAAGAGATACCTGAGCTACTTCTGGAAGCACAGAGGTGCTGGGATGACAGAGAAGCTCAGATCAGTATAGTCAAGTCTCAGTGAAAATGCTCTTCTTTAGATGCTGGTAAAGAATCAGGAGCTTGTGATTTTTGGAGGGCAGTTTTTAAGCAGATGTTCACCTCTGCAACCTTTCAGTTTAGAAATAATGTCCAGTGCCTCTGTTTATGATAGAAGAAAAACTACCAAATTTTAACTGATATAAGTATAGAGAACTAGCTTTAAATTATCAGTCTGATAGAATCCCAGAATGATTTTTGTTGGAAGAGACCTTAAAGATCTTCCAGTTCCAACCCCTGCCATGAGCAAGGACACCTTTCACTGTCCCAGGTTGCTCCAAGCCCCGTCCAACCTGGCCTTGGACACTTCCAGGGATGGGGCAGCCACAACTTCTCTGGGCACCCTGTGCCCTTTCACTGTCCCAGGTTGCTCCAAGCCCTGTCCAACCTGGCCTTGGACACTTCCAGGGATCCAGGGACAGCCACAGCTTCTCTGGGCACCCTGTGCCAGGGCCTCCCCACCTTCACAGGGAACAATTCCTTCCTAATATCCTTTTTTTCATAGTCTCTTTTTTCCCCTGAAACTGTGTGGCTTTGCAAAAGCCTTTTAGCAGGTGGCTGATTTCTGCCACTAGAGGTGGTTGTACCTCGCTGAAAACAGAAATAATTTGCTTGGGTTGTGCTATCAAACCAAAATCAGCTTGGTCACCTTTTAGTGGGAATGAACAGAATTTGTGCTGATTTATTACAGAGGAAAATTTTGTCCTCAGATTAAATTCACATTCTAAATGACCTGAGACCAGCATGTTAGAGGAAACCAAATATGATAGCAGGTGATGATAAGTAGGTATTCAAAGATTTTTGTGCTTAAAAACAAGGATGAAAATTCTAAATTGTATACCAGTTTCCAATGTTTACATGAGAAATTACTGGCAGAGATTCTATTTCGCTTTACTGTAAGGTGTGAAGTGAAAATTGAAAATGAAAACTTTAATGTTGATTATTTTTGAAATGATGGATTTTTTTTAGCTTGAAAAAGAATTCAAATAGATTTTTTCATATGAAACTTTTGGATGTCAGTAGATTTTGTCTATTTTTTTAATGAATGGTTTTTGAAATAGTCTTGTGATTACAAATTTGGAAATTATGTAGATACAAAAACACGGGATGTATTCCAATTTGTGATTGTTCTTGCTTAGGGGTGAGTTCTGTGTCCATAGCTCCTGAACACCCAGTTCTGAGAGATTTCACTGAATGTTTCAACACCTAATGTTAAAAATATAATTGAAGGGTGACATCTTTTTTTAGCAGCCCCTACTCCATGCTGTTCTCTGATATTGTAAAGCAACAGCATTGATCAAAGAACCAGAGTGACTCACTGACAAACATCAGGCCAGTTATGGGCTCTTATCTGTCACAATACCTTCTGGAAAAGTTTGGTCCTGAAGTGAAATTTTTACTGCCTGTTACACATATGTAAGGGCAGAAAAACCCCATTTCTGCAGCCCCAAGAACAACTTTCCCACATTCATTAGACAGCATAGGGGCCATCAGAGCAGGGAATGGCTGCGTTCCTCAGGAGGAAAGGCAGGATCTGACACAGCCTCCAGGAGACTTTCAATTCAGAGGCACAAACAGTTTGATGGCCATTAAACATAACAGCTGGCAGCAGGAGGAGCCAGCAATGAGTGCAGAGCCAAGGAGAGACATTTCTGCTTTCCTGGGATGCAGTGTGAGAGAGTTCACTGATACTCCATGCTGGATGTCCAATGGATGTAACAGCAAGTGAGACACTCACACATGAGTCACCCTCTGTGTCTGCAGTGTAACAGTGATGGGAAATGAATTTTTGTGTTATGGGCTGGCAGAGGTTGTGCTGATTACAGAGTTTGGATGCTGGGAGCAGCAACCAAGTTGGCAGATGAAGCAATGGTGGGGTTTTACATCCTTAACCAGCTCCTGTTTAGGGGGAGGGAAAGGGGATCCTGCTCTATCTTGTGATGGTTTGGCTGCTTTAAACAAAGCTGTGATTCTTGGAGATTAGGAGATTGTTCTGTCAGAGCTTCCTTTTCACTCCAGCATCTGCTTTTAGTGCCTGTCAGTCACTGTTTAGACACTAAATCTGGTATAATCCTTCAAACATTTTCCTTCTTCTTTAAACACAGTAAATGCTCCATCCCTGGAAGTGTTCAAGGCCAGGTTGGATGGGGTTTTTAGCAACCTGGTCTAGTGAGGGTATCCCTGCCCACTACAGGGATGAGCTTTAAGATCCCTTCCAACCCAAACAATTCTGTGATTCTGTGAAATAAGTTTATAAGTTTATAAGTTATAAACTTATAAATGGAGTTTATAAGAAGACAGAATCTGGTGCTTTAGAAATGGCCTGTGTTGGTGTCCAGGCATGGTCTTCATGTATGGGTTGTAAATCAGTGTCTGCCTTGACAGGATTTTCAGTTTTAGTGCCAGAGTTAAGAAAAATAGTGCAGGATTTCTGTTATTTTGTAGTCTCACCTGTAGCTTCATGAGATTCATTCTGGGGAAGGAAAACTTGAACTCAAAGGCCTAAGTGTGAGTCTGCTCGACACCACTCAGGTGGTATAAAAGGGAGTAAAAAGTGGCATAAAATATCCTTTTGCTCACTCTTACTGGCTTTTTTCACTGTTAGATACACATTAGGAGGCCTTAGCATGTATGAGAACCAGTTTTAGCTGCGTTTTTAACTCCCTGATCTGCATACTCAAAATGATGTGCACTGGGAAGTGAAATCTGAAGAGAAACACACACCTGCAAAAAAAAAAAGACATACATTTTATATTTGATTTTTTTTTTTTATTTTTTTTTTCCTTGAGATGCTACAATTAGGTCTGGAAAGGGAGAGGTGAAGATATGTGCTGGTGGGGAGCTCTGCAGCATTTGAAAACACTCTCTGCAGTAGAGTCTCAGGGTTTATCTCTTACAGTTCCCCTCTGTTACAGGAGGAGTCCTGATGCTCCTGAGGGAGAAAAAAATATCCTAGGAAAGAAGTTACCTCTGAGTGTGGGGAGATGTGCATGGGCACATCTGTGTGCACGTGGTGGATGTGCCTCATGCTGAAACCTTCACATATAAAAAATGGAAAATGTGACATCTCATAATATTTTCATATTGGGTAACTACAGAGAATATTTTGGCAAGGGTGCTTAATCTAAAATGTTCAATTTTAATCAGCTTGAACTATGGTCTGTCTTTCTGCAAACCGAAAACCACCAATCAATTTTCCTTTATCTTTTTTTCTGTTTTTCTTACCCAAGGCGATGCCTTTTGTAAAAGGGTATTTATTTTTAATGGATTTTTTAATGAATTTTTCAGTCAAGCTATTAATAATGCCATTAATTATAGGCAGCTTGTATTAAAGTGCATGCTGGCCTCTTAATCCTGACCCCCAGCTATTGGCTCGCAGCTAATCCAGCCCGGTGCTTGGCAGCGGTGCCGGCCGCTGCTCGGGAGCGGGGGAAAGACGGGACCAAAGGATAAGGAAGGGATGGGGAGGAGCGGGGAGGGGGCGAGCGGCGCTCGGAGCCTGCGCTTCGCCAGAGGCGCTGAAGTTTAAAGCCAGATGATGTTGGTGCAGGGGGTGGTGGTGGGGGTGGATAATCCTGGAGATGCGGAGGCAGCGCTTGGGAGGACCTTTCCCGGCGGAAGGCTTTGCTGTGCCCCGAGCCCTGGCAGCTTCGATAACCCCCGGGAGCCCCGCGCCGCCTTCACCTGCGGCGCTGGAGCGCGGCGGCCGCGCCGCTGCAATCTGCTTAAAAGATCGGGGCAGACAGAAGGCTCTGGCCGCATAATAGATTCCTTTCCCTTCCCCAGGCTGCTCATCTGACAGGATTGTTACGAAACTTGCTAATTATCGGCTGGTTGAAAGATAATGAAAGGGCCCCATCCTGTGCGGCCAGAGGAGAGAAACTCCTGTGATTAGGAGCAGGACCGGATCCAAAGAGTTTCCAGCCTTTGTGCACGGATGCACATCCCTGCGTTTTGATTTCTGGGGTGATTGAAGGTGTTAGAGAGATCTTAGAATTCATCATTTCATGCCTACAGAGTTTTAACCCTTTTCCCCCTCAAATATTCTTTTTAACCCTATACAGAGATTTTTTTTGCTTTACCTTTTCGCTTCACAATTTCTGTCTACGTACATTGCGAAATTGAGAACAATTAAAACAAAAGATACATTATTCCCATTTTAAGTGTTTGTGGAACAAAGGATGGTGCATTTTCCCCACTGCAGTGCTGTCTCCAGGCTGCTCTCCTTGGCTGCAGGGTGCAAGTTTCATATTCAGGAGCTCAAGGAGGAAAAATCTTACGTGTTGAAGATCAGGCACCCATAGAGATGTTAATCTGATATTTTAGGGTAACTAATTTGAGCATTTAAATATGCGATTTGGCCACTGGATTTGTTAATGGTTTTTAGAAGTCAACAACATGAGGGGCATGAAGCAGACCCTGAACAAAAAACAGAAAATTTGTAGCTGGGAAGTTCTGGAGAGAATATAAATTGAGGAGTTTATGTTGTTTAGTTTTTAAAGTTTCCTTAATTTTGTCTTTGTTTTAGTTTTTGCAGTGATTACAGAAATATGTCCCTCAGAATCACTAATGTTGGAAAAGACCTCTAAAGATCATAAGGTCCATCCATACCTCAGGAAGATCCCTGCTGTGTATTTGGGGCTTCACTGCCCAGCACAGGCTTTGGAAAGCCAAGGTTGTCTGTGCAGCCCCAGCCCAGCTTTCCCCATGCCCAACACCAATACCCCCAAAGTCTCTCACTCTTTCCAGTCACTGAGTAAATTTTTCAACCGCTGCCCCAAACCTGGATCTTTTTATGGAAAAAGCAGTGGCAGGCTTGGGAAACACGTGGCCCCTTTGACACCATCATCCTGCATTAATTCTCTGTCCATGTTTACTTTCCAGTGGAGGAGCTTTTTGTCTCAGTGATTTTCTCTGGATTTGGGGATCAGCATTTAACAGGAGGGACACAGGTATGGTTTCAGTGCCTGCACGAGGAGTTATGCCTGGTAATGATTTGCTCTCCACACTATTTGTCTATTTTTGTTGCCTTTTTTTCTCTATTGTAAACAGATTACCTTGACTTTAATAGAATCACAGGAAAAAATCAAAATAGTGTAAACACTTTCCCAGAAAGAAAACTAGCATTGGATATTGTAAGTGATATTCTTCAGTTTCCTAATGGGCTTAAAGCTTCTGCAGGTCTTCTCTTACTCACCAGTGGTGCTGTCACCACATCCTGTTAGAGAGTAATGCCAGGCAAGGAATGGAGAGGAGAAAAGGGTGGAGGAGTACTATGGATGGGGGCTGACTCCCCTAAATCCATCTCCAGAACATTCATGTGGGAATTCAGGCACTGGTCTAGTCGAAGATGTCCCTGCACATGGCACAAGGTTCTTTCCAACCCAGACCATTCTGTGATTCTCTGATTCTACACTGCAATGTTCTGTTTTTAAACACCAGCAGATTAAGAAGGTGCAAATGAGTCCCAGGGCTGTAGAATGTGTTGGATACTGTACCCACACTATCAAAGGGAGAAGGGCAATCCCATGAAAAACAAATTTAAAACATCAAGACATTGTTAGGCTTTTTTCTAAGTAAAAATTTTAGTTTTAGGGGTTTTCTTTCAGTCTGTGAGAGGATATTCAAGATTTGCCTAGTGGAAAAAGAACTAAAACAAATGTATGGCCTTTTTAAAGAAAACTAAAAAAATATAGGAAGTACTTCAACAACACTAACTTTTTTGCCTGTATTCTTAAATAAAATACGCTGCAAGACAAATGCAATTTATAAGTCTTTGTTATTTTTATGTAGTTTATATATTTCACACTCATTTCTTGTCAAAATAGGAACAATAGATACACAAGTGCAACAAACTAGGAAGGACTTCAGGGCCTTTTATGGAATTATAGACTCATAAAATTGTTTAGGTTGGGAAAGAAGTTTCACATTTAGTCCAAATGTTTACCCAGCACTGCCAAGGCCACCACTAAACCATGTCCCCAAGTGCCACAAGTACACAACCTTTAAATCCCTACAGGAGTGGTGTCTCCAGCTCACTGGGAACTCAATGGATCAATTTTCAAATCCAAGATAACTCCTTGGACAGTTGGAATGGTGTCAGCCACGTTTCTCTTCCCACAGTTGGTCCATACAGTGATAGATATGTTGGCACTACTGAACTCGTTGTCATGTTTGTACCTAATTTTTATGTACAGGTTTTTATGAATCAGGTTTTTTTAAGATTTACCTGAAGGACGTTCTGAAACTTTTGAGATTCACCTGTTGGTAGCATCCTCTCTGCTTGCCAGTTTTCTGAGAGATCAGGGACTTCACAGTCCCCAGTGAAAGGGATGTATCAGCCTGTTATTCCCAAGGTCAGATTGAAACTGAGTTTGATCAGACAAGAATGAATGAATAACCATCTGTTCTGGCAAGATAACTGTAAACATATCTAAGAGAACTGAGTGAGATGGTCTCAGCAAAATTTCCTGAGCATGTGATTTTTTTTTTTGCCATCAGAAGGTTATAAACTACTCTTAAATTTGTTATGAGTTAAAAATGGCCCAATTTGGCTCCAGCATTGGCTAATTTTCACTAAATATGCATATACATATACATAATTTTTGATAAAAGTGAGAACTCTGCTCATGGTCAGAGGCTTTAAATGTCATTTTAATTTTTCCCCCCACTGCTGAAGGAGTATTTTTACCAATTTTTATAGAAGTTGAAAAAGTACGGCAGAGGATAAAACTGAGTCAAATTAATTTTGGGTATATTTCTGCATAATGTAACTGGAAAGTTTCTCCCACAAGATTTCTCTCAGTTTGGGATATTTTTTTTCTAATTCACTCTAATTTAGTAATTTGTATAAGTGAGTGCCTAGTTTGGAGGGTAAAGGGAGTTACACGTGTGCTCAGGCTCTTGCTAAATTTGATCTTGATTAATTTTTGTACATTTATTTTATTCCTTGCATAGCTCAGGAAAGCTGTCAGTCCCTGCTGCAATGGGAACCTGAAAGGCTTTCAGCACATTTCAGCTTTTCAGGTCAAGGCTGAGACACAGTGAAAGGGAGGAGGGATTGCATTGTGCTTGCTTGACCTATGCAATATTTTATTTTTGGATAAACAGACCACTGCAGCTTCCAGTTCTTTTCTGATCCGTCAGGCTTCACAAAGGCTGCATTCAGCAAATAGGGCACAGGGTTTCAATATGTGCTCTGTTTCTCTTTCTATCCATCTCACTAGCTTCTTTTTGTAAACCTCCTCGTGGAATATATATGTTTAATTGCAGATCTCATTTCATTCCTTTTTCTTTTCCTTCCTTGCACATGAAATAAAAAAATAAAAAAATAAAAAAAAAAAAGAAGAATGATTGGTTTTGCTTTTTCATTTGCCTCACTGTGGGTCAAGGATTTATAACCTTATAGCAAAAATTGCCTTCTGACAGGAGCAGTTTAGCTGAAATCAAGCAGTAGGATCATGCAAATCTATGTAACTATATTCATTTAAACAGACTTCTCAGATTTATACTGAGTGAGGACCTGGCTTAGAGAGAAAACTTCTAAGAGAAAGTATTCTCTAGCTGGGATAAGCACTTTGGCTCCTAACAACCAATTAATTCTCTTTTTCAAATAAAAGCTGATATAGTGCAGTATCCTGAGTTGTGGGATGCTTTTCCCCTGGCATTTCAATAGGAGCCAACTTCCAGAATGCTGTCTTAGAGAAGGGGAATAGGGCAAAGCATCATTCACCCACTGCTCCTGGTTTCTCAGAAAAAAAAGAGAGAAAAATAAAACATTGAATATTTGCTAGATAGAATTATTCCTGTGAATCATTTGTAGGATGAGTGGTGCTACTGCTCACATCAAACCTGAGGGGTTTTTGTCCACTCTGACTTATTTTTCCAAGACCAAGTCTAGAACCTCTCAGAGAAATAATCACTGAGGCTAAAAAGGGTGGGATTTTAAAGTAAGGATAATTTCCACCTGTCCATGCCCCAATGCCACAGAATCTGCAAGAAGTCTCAGAAAGGACAGTGAAGTGCTGCCTGTTTTCCTGGAATATGCCTTAATAGCAGCATCTCAGGGTTTTTTTTTTTTCTGTACTGACAAATTCTGACTGATTTTGGTCTTTCTGAGTTTCTGTTTTAGTCATAGATTAAAATATTGTGATGTTCTTTCATTCATCAGGACATACACATTTTATTTATATATTTTAATTTATTTTTGACATTCTGATGCATTCCTGTGCATGCTTGAGAAGATTCCATCACACAAGGTTGCAAGACAGTGAAAAATAAACCCCAAACAAATAAATTTTAGGTTTTTTTTCTTTCCCACTAGGTAGAGTTGCAGTCTTTATTAATCCTTTATGTACAGTGAGAATCTCTGGTGTTTCACTCATATGTGGAAGATTCAGACCTTCATTAGAGATACCTTAAAATAGAAGAGATTTGGCTCAACTTTACATTTTGCTTTTGACCTGCTGCTGTCCCAAGCATTTTGTGGCACAGAATTCACATTTTTGAGGCTGTCTCTTTTTTCTTTATAAGATGTGGACACTTGTACCATAGAATCACAGAATGATTTGCATTGAAAGAGACCTTCAAGACCATCTAGTTCCGACCCCAACTGCTACAAATGTTTGTTACATGCTAAACATTGAATTTTTTGATGCATAAAACTATATAATTTTATTGCTAAATGCAAACATATTAATAATAATAATGATAATACTCTATAAAGTATCCTGGGACCAGGAGGAAATAGTAAATATTGGCACATTAATAGCACATCTCAGTATCTGTTCTTCCACCAAATCTGAAATAATTTGCAGGTTGAAATCATTTCACTTTCACAACAGATGGGAAAAATTCTTGATTCTTCCCTACAGAATGAAGTGTTGAAAGATGAAGAAGCTGCTGAAGAGATTAAGAACATCAGAATAATTTGTTAAGAGTTTTGACACTGTGAGTGTCCAACCACAGTTGTGCCCTTCTGCTGCAGAAGAAAACTGGCAATGAATCAAGATCTGGTAATGACTCAGGATTTGCTGTGCCTCTGACTGGAAATGACTCTTTCTGAGACTAAATTATCATGAAAGGGGGCTCAACATAACAGAACAATTTCTCTCTTTGCTTTTTTTCTTTCTCCTTTTCTTGTTACTTTTTTTCGTTTTCTAGTAAGGACTCAAAAAATGAGACCCGAATGAGCAACAGAAACCACAAAGTAGCATTTTCTAGCATTAATATGCAGGATGGACCACATTATTAAAGCCTTTTTTCTCTTCTCACATATCTGCACAATGTTCACATCATCCTGTGAGTGTGGAGGATGTGCAAGGCAACCAAGTCAGAAGAACACGAGGGCCTCTCTAGGGCTTATGGCACCACTAGAGATCAGGAATTCATTTGCAAGGTCTCAGAAATCATGGTGATATGTTCTGCTTTGTATATATTGAGATATCCCTTTTCCCAGGGAAACTCCAGCCTCCTGCAGGACATGAGTAGCTCTTTATTGGAGCTTCTCTAATGGCAGCTTTTCCTGTGCCTACTCATTTTCCAATGTTTTTCCTCTGCAAACTACATGAAATCCCCTTATATGAGCAATGCTCTGACTCTGGAAGCAATCACATATTTTTATAGCCAGAGGAAAAAAAAAAGAACCCACATTTGATTGTTGAATCTAATTTTCTGTGTAAAACAGGTGATAAAATTTTACCTATTAACATCTGTTTTGAGCTAATTATCCATTTCTGGCTAAATCATATCCCTTGGTGAGTCTTTCTTTATAAGAAAATACCAAAAATGGAGGCATTCATGGCACCCTTTTGATGTTTATATTGTGTCTTGGCCATGACAAGCACTGGTGCTCTCTTCTTGTTTTTCCCTTGTCTGACTTCAGCATCATCCCATCAGACCTCTCCAGAATTTTTCTCTGTTACAATAAAGGTTTACTTAAAACCTTATGTTTTATTTAAACAGATTTTAAATGAAAACCTTCCTGCAATCTTCTTTGCAGACCATTAGACAAAATGAGGCTCTTAATTATCCCACTGTTAGACTTTTCTCTGAGCCACATCCAATTTAGAGCATCCCTCTCAGAGACAGACAGTGCAAATGAGCTGTGGTGGAGTGAGATCAGCCTGACCAATGCAGCACACAACAGCAAGGTTTGTTCCTTGATTGTCCACTTTATTCCTATTTCTTGACCAAGGATTACTCAGCCTACCTGGCTCAGCAGTTTTAGACATTCTCATCCAGCTGTTTTCTCTTTTGTGTGAGCTCTTCTCCCTGCTAAACAGAGATAGGACACCTGGAAATGGCTCAAAGTTTCACCAGGATAGTCTTAGCCTGGGCATTAGGATGCATTTTTTTACCTAGAGGGTGATCAAACATGGAACAGGCTTTCTGGAGAAGTTGCTGATATTCCAGTCTGTCAGTGTTTTAGAGGTATTTGGACAATCCCCTCAACAACATGTTTGAGCTTTTGGTCACCCCTGATCCCCAGGTGGACTAGATGATCATCACACATCCCTTCCAATTAAAAATTTACCACCTTTAAGGTGGCAGAAAGCCTGCATGGATGAATAAAGAGCTCCCAAAAATCCTCAGAAAGAAAGCTCAGAAAGCCTCAAAAAGAAGCATGGAAGAGCTGGAAGCAGGGTGGGGTGACCTAGGACAAATGACACAGTCCAAGCACAAGGGTAGCAAAATAAAAACCCACCTGGAGCTGAATTTCACAGGTGATGTGAAGGGCAACAAGAAAAACTCCAAACCATAAGGAGCAAAAGGAAACCCAGCAGGAATGTTACTTTGTTTTTGAGTGAGGCTGGGGACATGGTGACAAAGAACACTGAAAAAGATGAAGTACTCGATGCCTTCTCCATCTGTATTTACCAATCAAACTGCCTTTCATGAGTCTCAGGGCCCCAAGAGCAGGGGAAATTCCAAAGCAAGAAAGATTCACCTTCAGTGGAGGAGGATCAGGTTTGGGAACATTTAAAGAAAATGAACATACACATGTCCAGAGGAGCTGATGGGATGCACCCGTGAGTGCTGAGGTATCTGGACAAGGTCACTGCAAGGACACTTGGAGTTTTCTTTGAAAGGTGTCAGCAGTTCTGGAAGGTTCCCAAGGACTGTTAGAAAGCAAATGTCACCCCTGTCTTCATAAACAGAAAGGAGGAGGATCCTAACACCTTCAAGGAAAAAAAAAAGACAATAATTTTTCAAAAACTCTACCGTGGGTAGTCAAAAGCAACAACGAGAATCCCATTTAGCTTTCTGTTCTCAAGATAAACACGGTTTCTTCCACATCTTTTCATACATCTCTGCATGTTCCAACTCTGTAACTGTGTGAGCAGTGGTTCTTGGACTTTCTCCAGTTTTCAATCTCTCTCTTCCAGAAAGAAGCATGGCATTGGGCAGTCTATTCAGATGACTGGAAGCAGAATTTTCAGACTATTCATGAGAGCCAAAGAGTGGGAAATAATTCCTTCTTTTGACCTACTGGCTGCAGTCTTTGTGTGGCAGCCTGTATTTTTGAGAAGGTTGAAAGCAGAAGAGTTATACCTGCACAGGCCTGGTGTGGGTCAAATTCTATTTACTGTGCAAGGTGGAATAAAGCTGGAATGGATCCATTTGGCTCCAGGGTGAGACACAAGAGATGATACATCAGCTTATGGGTGTCAATGGTCTGTGGGCATATTTTTCATTTGTGGCAATTCTGCAGGTAATTTGTGCCAGCTTTAACTTATTTCTCTGGAAGGTAACATGATTCTCATTAGTTCAAATATGTCATGGGCTAAGAATGCACACAGAATCTCCCACTGTGGCTCAGCTGACTTACAGCAACACTCTCCTCTGTGTCTGAGCCCTCAGACACAGTTTTCTGTTTCTTAAGTCCTGGCAAAACAGAAGAGATGAAAGCAGCTCTCTCTCTCTGATATGCCACGAACATATCAGACACAAACCCTGGAAGAACTTCAGAGGCAGGTCTGGTTCTGAGCATCCTCCCTGGTCAGCTGCTTTGATGAACTGATCCCAAAATCCTGACCTCAGTCACACACGAAATGTGGATCCAGGTCTGAACTGGACTCTGCCTGTAATGTGTAAATTCACATCTGTCTCAGCTATTAATAAATCATTGTCCGAATGAAGCTTGGACAGGTTTTCTCTGATCTCTGCTTCATTGATATCTCCTGAAAAAGAACTTCTTCTTTCCAAAAGCAACTCCTCTGTTTAATCTCTTTGCTCTTTTATGCAGCCATGAGAAACCTTTCCGTGGAAAGTCATACACTTTTCAACATGAAAATCTGGCTAACTTTTTTAGTAAAAGAGGTGCAAAATTAAAAAAACAAAAAAAAAAAAAAGAAGAAAAAAGAAAAAAAAGATTTAGTGATTTTGTTCCTTACTGTCCTAAAAAGCAAATGCAATATGCAGAGGGAAAACCTGCTTGCACAGAGCACACGTATTTCTGGGCATCTCCAGAGTGAGCAGAGGGAGGATGTTCAATTAGTCTCTTTACCACAAGCTCCCCAGTTAGTCTCCCTCTGGAAAATAGGTGAGAAATTCTTATATTCCTCTCAATATGTTAATCAGACAACTGGTATCACAGTTCTCTAACTGTGTAATACCAGTCCCCCTTGGCAGATATATTTTATTTGGATAATGATGTGAAATTTAAGATCTACGTTTCAATTGTAGAGAGCCATAGGCAGTTGTCAATTTTAGTGACAGACATGAACCTGGAGCTAAATTCCTGTGCACAAGCAAAAATTCCAACAGGCGTAGAGCAATTCTGGTCCCTTAATAGAAATACATTTTCTCCCATTGAGGGGCAGTATTTTTAAACTGCGTGTTGCTTCTCTTGGTGCTGGCAAATCCCAAATGTTCCCAGATGCTTCCTTTTACCTGGATGGTTTGGTGGCCTCAGCTGCCAAGGAATTTCCTGTGAAATCCAATGGTTATCTGCTTTTCCTGCCTAAAGTGACCATTGCTTTGGTACTTAAGCACTGACAAATTAATCTCCTGCCCTTTTTTTTACCGTTTTTAAATGCAATCTGGCCTCGTCATGACCCTTTGAATCCTGTGTCTTCCTGGGCAGACCACAGAATAGAATCACAGAACTATTAAGGTGGGAGAGGACCTCCAAGATCATCAATCCCAATCTTTGAAATCTATGAACATAATGACTTTAAATGCACACTACACTCTCTGTCTTCAATTCACTTCAAAATGTCTTAGCTCTAAGACACCTTCTGTGGCCAGTGCAAAGGAGGGTTTTCTTTAGCTCTAGCTAAAAACTTGAAGAGTTGTCCAGAGTGGTTATTTAGACCTCTCTTTCCTATTTTTTTAACAAGCAACTGCCAAGAGAAAATCTTTTCCTTTAAATACCAAATATTAGGTATAAAATTTGAAGTTTCTTCTTTGAGATCACTTCCAGCCCAAACCATTCTGCAGTTCCATGATTTTATATTTTATTCTCCCATGTTCTGCAGCTGCACACACAGACAAGATTCCCCCAGAGCCTCCTCTTCTCAAGGCTGAAATGAAACACTCCAAGCCTCTCTGCAGAGAAAACTCCCTGGAACAAACATTTCTGCAATAGAGTCCTAAACTCTGGGCAAATTTCTTTGCTCCCACACAGACTCACAGATCTCTAAGCTAGGGACAGATTTAGGCATCTGCTCTCTGGCTGAAGAACACTGGAATTACCCACACTTATTTAGAGGTTAAGAGGAATAAATTGTGTGATCAGGGGTAGGTGGTGACCATTAGCTCAAGATCTAGCAGTGTTTAGTTTTTAGTATAGTTTTTAGGGTGGGTGTCACCTGTCACCAGAGCAGGGATTTGCATCTGACTCAATCATCCGAATCGCCTTCAGAGACGCAGGAGGGGAAAAAGTCCTTCTGGGATGCAGTTTGTCTCATCCCCAGGCACGTTTCTAAAGTGGGTCAGATGGGTCAAGCCCTGGAAATGTCTGCTCCTCTCTGTGACTGTGAAGTGATTAAAGCAGACATGGATGTGCTGTAGGCATCTGGAGGCAGAGGGGAGCAGGCACAGCCCAGGTGAGGGTGGGCGCCTCCAATTTCGCTCTTCCAAGTCCCCAGGCACCAGAGACTGAGACATGGCCAGGACAAACACAACCCTCGTCACAGTGGGTGAAACACTCAGTGCCCACAGGCAAATGCCAGTCCTGAGCACCTCTCCCTCACTGGGTGCCATGCTCAGGGCTGATTTTTGCCCTGGGTCAGCAATGAGCTCATGGGAGAATCATGTTCACAATACCCTTTGCTCCCAAAAACCTCAAATCTTCTCTTCCTTTCTATAGGGTGACTGCCCCATTGGAGCTGAGCCCTCATCTACTGCAGGAGCTCTTCAAAACCTTCCTAGACCTGTGTAATTGCCAAAATATTTAAGTACTGAAGATACAGAGTTAATATTCTTTGGAGCCAGACACGACTATGGCAGTCTGGCTGCCATAATGTGCATTTCACAATGAAATTTCCTCATTTTGGGCACAATCTTGCCATGTTAACGTCTGCAGGTGGTTTGATATAGCCATGAACGTGGCAGAGAGACGTGTCACCATAACTCATATTTCCATCAGAAAAGCAGTTTGTCCTCTGAGCTGTTTCCCCACAAAGAGCCGAGCACTTCAGAAGAATGCAACGTGTGCTAGAAAGGTTTCCATTTTCCCAAAGAATGAAGGAAACTATGGGCTTTAATCATGCTTATGATTCCTTTAAACTAGATTAGTTATTCCTCATGTTAACAAGACCATGGTGCTTTTTGTCACGTTGGAATTGTGATGAACTTCAGCACATCCGGATTTGAGAACAGAAGCTGACAGGTTTTTGTTCCCAATTGTTCTGATATTAGATTTTTCCTTTCTTTCTTTTTTTTTTTTTTTTTTTCACCATTCTTTCTTCTTCAGATTCCATCTCTATTGATCTTTAATGGCTTCCAGATGGGATCACGTTTGGCCATTTTATAGGCTGAGCTCTGAAAGACTAAGCAAATATGGTGTAAGCAAACAGCCCATTAGCTAATAAAAAATAAAAAGGCACTGCAAATATACTAATAAAGTCTGTAATGTCATAATATATTAAGGAGATGACAACTGCACAGGAAATGGGCCTGGCCTGGCTGCATGGAATAATGAGGGAGTTTTAACAGCTTATGGTAGAGGTAACAGCTGCTGGATAAGAGGGAAATATTGCCTACATTTTATGTTGTAGATGAAACAATACATTAACTGGCCCTCCTGCTCAGGCCTGGACTGTCAGCTAATCCTGGAATTCCTTTGTGGGAGAAAGCATCTTCCCACCCTTCTGGTTTCTACAAGGTTGGGGATGCCAGCAGCAGGAATGAGTTGTTGAACATCACAGCATTGTGCAGATTGTGCCCTACAATTCATCTCAGATTGTTGGAGAGGAGACCCTTTTCCTGTCACTCCATCCCTTTTCTTGTCACTCCAGACCTTTGTCCCAAGCCCCTCTCCAGCTCTCTTGGAACTCCTTTAGATGCTGGAAGGGGCTCTGAGATCTCTCTGGAGCACCTCTACTCCAACTGAAGAGCCCCAATCTTCTCAACCTGTCTATTCTGGCTCCCTTGTCACCAAAGAACAGCCATTCCTGCACAAATCCTGCACAAGTATCCTGGAAAAGGGACATACAGTTTGAGCAGCCCACAGATCCATCAGCCTGTGTGTGTGTTTGAATGTGCATGGGATAGGAGAATGTTTGTTCCAGAGTTCTTGGTGGCCACTTTCATGCAGTGGCATGGGAAGTATGACACAGAATATTTTGGGGTGTCTCTGCAGGTCTAAGTACCCGATAGGACCAGGGTGCATTAGAGGTTGTGGTGGCAAGTGGAAAAGCTAAAGAGAAGGAAACCTTCCCCAGTCCAGAACAGTGAGTTCAGAGAGAGCTGCCTGGGTGTTTCGGGCAGACCTTCCCTCAGCCTAAATCCAAGGCTGTGGCTGTCCACAGCTGTGACATATCTGGGATCAAAACTCACATTTTGCTCTTGCAATTCTTTACTCATAAATCTTAGATTTCTTTCCCTTGGAACAAGCTGCATTAAATTCCTGAAGCATGGACTTGGACTACATGCCACTGAGGTCTTGTGTGTCTTTACAGTGTCAATCCCGGAGGCCAATATTTTAAAAAAACTGATTTTTTTTTGGCTGTATTCTGTTTTATTGCTTGTAAATAATAAACATTTCGTTTCCCTGTCACTTCTGGCCTCCTAATTGCAGTCCTAATAGGAATGCATACAGCAGCACTGGGTTTCTGTGTCTGTACAGAAAATGACAATAAGATTAAGAGCATGGGCTTGATTACAAAGGCACCATTAAATTTTGGCGTCATCCGCTCCATGCACTCCACTCCTTCCCTCCACAAACAAATGGTGCTGCCGCTTGTTTTCGGCTGCAGAAATCTTCATTAAAGTTGAGGAATTAAATACAGCACTTTAGCTAATTAATTATGGTTTGATCATTTTGACACCTCCAAATGACTCAGCCACATACCTGGGAGCTTTGTCAACTCAATTGCATCTTTATTTTTGTTGCCTTTAACCAACAATGAAGACTAATGCCACTCTTTCTAGTTTTCAATCACCTCTACAGAAGTGCTCCCCTGGCAATGTGCAGGGACAGACCTAATTAATCCCTCATCTGCCCTGCGCCGTGTCTATACATCACACTGGCAGTTGGAACTGCTGCTTGTTTTAAGGCTATTGCTGCAATGAAATGCTCATCTGTTTTTCAATAATTTTACCACAGGTGGTGATTTGTAATTAGAAAGGGCAGAATCCGAATTTTGATTTCTTTTTTTCTTATTATCGTTTTTTTTTTTTTGTTATTGTTGTTACTTGTTAGGAGGAGGGAGGTAGCAGTGGGAATAATGATAATAATAATAATAATAATAATAATTGCTGCACTGCAGGGAGGGAGCATTAACTTCTGGCACCATGAACAGTAGTGGATTTTGGGCTCATGGAAAGAAAAGGACAAAGATTTGCAGTGATGTGGCTGCACACAGGTTAAAGATCAAAGGCTTGCAGAAGTCAACAGATTTTTGCTGAACAGAGAGCAGCTTTGGAAGCTCAGAACCCACACAGAGCACTGAGAACACCCCACTAGCAATAGTCACAGAATCAAAGAATGGTTTGGGTTAGAAGGAACCTTAAAAATCATCTACTTCCAATCCCCTGCCATGGGAAGGGACACCTTCCACTATCCCAGGTTTCTCCAAGCCCTGTCCAGCCTGGCCTTGGGGCCAGGGATGAGGTAGCCACACATTCTCTAGGCAACCTGTGCCAGGGTCTCACCATCCTCACAGGGAAGAATTTCTTCCTAAAATTTAATCTAAAGGTAGCCTCCTTCAGCTTAAGACCATTCCCCCTTGTCCTATCACTCCATGCCCCTGTGGAAAGTCCCTCTCCAGCTCTCTCCAAAGCCCTCTTCAGGTAGTGGAAGGTTTCTGTAAGGTCTCCCTGAAGCCTTTGCTTCTCATTTTTTCTACCTTTTTTCCTACCTTTTCTAGCCCCTTTTCTAACTTTTTTCCACCATCTGCCTCATCTACTACTGTTCCTTCCATCAAAGCATCCCCTGTCTGATCAGCTGTGGGGGCACAGGTTCTTTCTCTCTGACACCAGCTGTTGGAAGTGTGATTTTCCTAACAGCAGGGCATGTGCCAAAATTCCTGGATTGCTTTAGAATAAGGTCACAGAATCAGGGAATAGTTTGGATTGTAAGGGTCTTAAAGAACATCTCTTTCCAACCCTTCCCTGGACCATTGCAAGTTGCTCAGACTCAGATTTTCAGAGACCTTGGTGTGTGTTTTGTCAAGGAGCTTTTTCAAGAGAACATTGGTTCTATTGCTCTTTTATTTCAGCTTATTGAAATCTTAGCAAATATTTCTGTCTTTAGTACTCTCCTGAGCTCAAAACACTACCTCATGTTCCTCTGACTTCTTTGTTGACTCCTTGTTTCCTTTGAAAAACACATGTTGATACAGGAAAAAGCTTAGCTCCTACTACTTTCTGAATTGGCCCATGGTGCTTTTTAATGAAGACTTCCCTCACATTTCAGGGTAAAGCTGAATTATTCAGCTTTTCATAAGGCAATGAAATATGAATTAACTTAAGGAATATAAAGCCATAGCTCTAACATTAGCACAGTCCTGTGAGAGAGCTGGCTTGCAGGCCTTTCTTTAAATGTTTTGTATGAGCTGGAGCAGTTTCAAAAGCACAGACCTATCCCACACCATCCTATTGTTTCAGGAACAGCAAAATCTTCAAGGGAGTAGAAAATCTGGGTGCAGTTCCAAGCTCCAAAACAGAGATTAAATCTCTCTCTGCTGGTTATGAGGGGTGTACCACCCTTCTGAGAGGTTTTACCCTGTTGTGGGGATAAAGGGCTGAGTAAAACTGAGTCTAAAGTCTCCTCTTTGTGGTGTTAGAGATCTTTTCCAAATTTTGAGATTCTGTGTGTTGCTGGTAAGGAAAGGAGAGGAGTAGGTTGGTTTGCTGCTTCTGCTGCCAGCAGGGATGGGATGTGCAAGAGAAATTCACAAGTTTCCACTTGAACAGACCCTCTCTCCATCTCAGTGACCTCAATGAACCTGGTTTTCAAGGTGTGTGCCTCAAGTAAAATATTTTGCATGATGGTAGGCTCAGCACCTTCCTGGTTTTCTCATACTTAGACCTGGCTTATGCTGGCCTGTTGTGGTTATTTGGTGTTAGGAAGAGCTTCCCAGTTTGACTTCCAGCTAAGGTGGGTTCTTCACCCGTGTTCACAATCCCTTTTTCAATGTTGTCAGTTCAATCTCATACTTGATCTTCTTACTTGTGACCTCACAGTTCCCTGACCAAAATCCACCAGGACCTGAAGGACAGAACTGTGGGAGCCCTAAATCTTAGATCAGCCTAAAATTCTTGGGTTTGACTGTTTTGTTTGTTTCCTTGTTTTAATTTTGGCCTACTAAAGGAGAAATAGATTGAATGGGTAAAAAACAAAGCCCAAGGGACAGGGCTGTACCTCCCCCTCCTCCCTGTCCCCAAACCAAACCCGTGAACTGAGCACCCAGACAAGTCACAGGCTCTGGGAATTACCAGACAGACCCCATGCGTTTTTTCTGGCTCATCTTATTCCTGAATATTACTTTTCTTTCCCTTTTCCTCTCTCTCAGGGCGCCTTGCCCATTTCCTAATGCTCTGAAATCTCTTTCTATGTGGCCAGGCATTTTGTTTTAATTTTTTTTAATGAATTCAGCTCAGCGCCCACACATCCCCTTAACCATGGATTTGTACGCTCAAGAGAAGACATGGAGAGATGTTGATGTTTTTGGCTGGCATTCATGCCCTCAGTACCCTTTTTCTAAATTTTTTTTTTTAATTTTTTTTTTTTTTTATGAATATACATGTTTTCTTGGCTGTTTGCACCAGAGCCCATCTGTTAGAATGGCACGGTTCCTGCTCACAAGTGGAATCAGACCCTCGCTGGAGGGGCTGGGTTTCAGGCAGTGCTGGGTTTTTCAGCAGCAGGAGCCCTCCAGGAAGGTGCTCCCCTGTGCCAGCACTGGCACCACCTGCCTCCCTCCACATCCACACACCAGTTGACACCGTGGCACTGAAAGCCAGCAGGGCCAGGGGAGGAAGGCACAGGGCTTGGGGGCTGCCAGGAAAACCGCTGGTGTTGGAGCAGCGTCCCAGGAAGAAAATGGGATGCTTTAAAAAACCCACATATATCCAATAACTGCAAAGGAAAACAGCACTCATGTGAGACAGAGCAGGAGACAGCAATTCCTAGACAGTTTAAGGCGTCAGCTGAGATCTGAGGAGCTGATTTTCCTGTGTTTGAACAGACATCTGAGGCAAATTGCTCAGGGTTGGGTTGGAGGAAGGGCTGGTTGCAGGTGACACACAGCAAGTAGCACATGAGTCATCCTCAACCATTTAGGCAAAAGAGACCAAGCAGCTCTGCTGAGACAGGTGATGCAGGAAGGCCTGGAGTGGAGGGATGACTCTGGAATATTTGGTTTTCATTAAAAACAACAACTAAAAAACCCACCTTTTTTTTCCCCCTTTTCCTTGGAAAACCCCTTTCCTCTTTAGAATGAGCTTCAGCAGAAACAATGCTGGTGAGGGAAGTGGTGGAGTCACCATCCATGGAAGTGTTCAAAAAACCATGGATATAGCATTTGGGAAAATTGTTTAGTGTGAGCACGGTGCTGCTGGGTTGATGGTCAGAGTTGGTGTTCTCAGGGGTCTTTTCAAATGCTAATGATTCTGTGACTCCACAATTAAAATTTTTCTCCATTGAGGACCTGGGACATCAATGAGTGGAAGTTCAGATGAATTTCATAAAAGATATGTGGCCTCAAAACCTCAATAAACAGAGACTGAAAATTTAGTCCATCAGTTTAAATATTTTTATGGGGACACATTACAGAACTGGCTGTTGGTGGTAATTCTTAACACTGATTTTAATATGGTCTTAGGATTTCTTTAGAGGAGTTCAAAATCTATCTTTATCTGTTAACAAAAAAAAAAAAAATTACATAATTATTCACTTTTTTTGGTCAGACTTCTCTTTCAGAACTCATTCAACCTGAAAATGAGGAAGACATAGACGGTGTTACAAAAAGAAAATGAATAAATCAACAGTGTGACCCTTCCTTCATAATCCTGGAAAGCAAGCATACAGTAAAGGAAAAAAAAAAAAAAAAGAAAAAAAATTAGTCAAAAGATTCCTAATTGATCAAACCAGAAAAATTCAAAGATGAAAGAGAAGGAAGTTGCACTGTTTTTTAAAAAAAAGATAAGTGGACAAAAGAGCCTTTGGTAACTTGTGCCTGGTTTCTCTGGCTGGATAACAGGTATGTCTTGTGCTCTCTGTGCAGGTGGGATTTCCTGTGACACCTGCATGGATCTTTGCCAGGGAAAAGTGCAGAACTGGGCCACAGTCAGCCCTCAAATGCAGATTATTTCTAATGAGACAGCCTGGCTCATCCCTTGGCTGGGACAACAGCACAAAGATTTTACCCCTGACTTTAAAAAAAACTGATTATTTTCAGTCCC
>VZTZ01005657.1:507342-550950 GCA_013400955.1 Drymodes brunneopygia | reverse complement strand
TTTTTAGTCCCAATTTTTTTTTTTTTTTTTTTTTGAGTTTTAAATTTCAGGTTCTTCAATCATAAATACAAAACTCTACATCTTGTAAGAAGCAATTGGTCTGCTTACAGTCACATCCAGGCTTCTCTTTTTGGGAATATGACTTAAAGTGCTTCAGGAGAGCATTTAAGGACAAGTCCAGATGGCTGGAGTGCTAAACTGGTGGCAAATATCTTCCAAGCACTGGGAAAGAGATAGTAAAGAGCAGGTAAAATACACAGAAGAATGAAAGCTCAGATCCAGGATTTCTCCAGTTTAAGGTGTGGTTTTTTTCAGGCTTTCAGAGTAATTTCTGGCTGTATTAATGAGAGAAGCAAGTCCTCAAAATCTAGTGAGGAACGAGAAATAATTCTGCTGTTACACCAAAGCTGTATCTGCGCTCTTCATTCAGTTAAATTGTGACTTTTTCCTTATTTATTTTACTTAAATGAAGTAAAAAAATGCAAGCAAAAATTACCTGTATCCTTGGTAAGGTGGTGATCCTGAAAAAAATAAAACCTATTATTTATCTGGATTTACCAGTTAATGGCCAGCAGATACAGAGACTGAATAACTCCCTGGTCTCCAGACAGGGATGGTGGGATCCACTCCCATGGTTGCTCTAGGAAATTTGTTTTTCAGCTGCTCAAGCTGTAATTATTTAAGCTCTGTTAGTAAATTTAATATCTGTCATTCTGGCTCTCTTTGCTCATGAACTGTAAATTTGAACATGGTCTTAAGGGGAAAGGAATAAGAAACCCTAAATTTCTGGATGGTTCTGTCCCAACATCCCCTGTAAATGAAATCAGGATCCCGATTTGTCTTTTGATTTGAAGTTCAGCAGCTTCTCAGATGATTATGTAGCAAATTTCTTTCAAGTTTATATTGGATATAAGGAATAATAAAAAAACACACCAGAGCTGCTTCTTACTGCAGCTTTTTTGCTTTTCTAGCATTAAGGTTGATAAATATTAATCAAATATCTTGAGTTCAATATATGATTAATTGTACTCATCCTAAACTGGGTCTTTGGGAAGCAGAGAAGCCTCAATTCTTCCCTCAGTGGAGGGAGAGCATGGTTCCTCCATTAATTCAGGACACTGGTGGGAAAATGAAGGAATTGCATGTTGGCAACTCACATTTCCTCTAGCCTCTGGAAAAAGGATTTGAGTTTTGTGCTTGCTGCCAATCCTTTAACGATCTTACACACCCTATAATCACCCTAAAAATTTGGAATAAAAGGGGAAAAAAAAGAACTGAAAAGGAAAAGAAAAATCCTGCGGGCTGCCTTAGCCAAATATCTTGGACTTGAGAGCTATTTGATCATTAGTCTAAGTATGGATAATCAGTGTAATGGTAAATAAAGAAATTATACATTGAAATGGAAAAATCACTTGGTAAAAGCCCAAAGAATTATTTCTTTTCCGGAAGCTAACATTCCCAGTGAAAGGAAAATGGTATTTCCCCCTCATTGTGTATCACTTCTTGAGGTGTTTCATTGCTCTGTGTGTCTGTATTTTTACAGCACTTCAGTGCTGGGATTTCCCTATGAAATGTGGCTTCAGAGTCTGCCAAAAATGTTGAGAAGTACAGAGAAGCAACATCTTCATCGTGCACAGCTAATAGACATTAAACTCAGCTCACGTTTCTAATATTACCTCATCTCCCACATTTTTTTTCCCCTGGTTTTTTTCACCTCTTTTAATTTTTGTCTTTTAAATTGTAGAATTGAAAGGATACTTTAATTCAGGTTTGCATTGCTAATCTTTGTGCTGAGGATGCTGTGGGAGACAGAAGACTGTCCACAAGAGACCAATTCACGAGAAGCCACTGGAAGAAGAGGTGTTAACTGCAGAATTATAAATGCACACATATGTAGAAAATGGGGATTTGATCCTGAAGTCTTTGCAATTGAGGCAGGAAGAGGCAATGACAAGTTTTGACTGTTAATAGGCAGGCAGGGAACAGGAATTTTCAGACTTCACACCACCTCTCTCAGTTATCTCTGCATTGGATTTATAAGGGCAAATCTTTGCCCTAAATAATTCACAATCCAGAAATGAACAGGAAGAAGGAACAAAATTAATACACATAATTATAAAATCATGGCATCGAAGAATGCTTCTTTGTGTCATCTAGCCCAACTCTCCTGCAATAAGCAGGGATGTCTTCAGCTAGATCTGGTTGCTCATAGCTTCAAAGAATGTATGGAGGAGATGAATAAAAATAGATGAGGAAAAGTTTTTGTAGAAATATGGAGAAAAATTAAAAAGACTTGTGGAAGATGACATTATTTTAAGTACCAAGTCCACACAGTCACAGATACTAGAAACAGGCTGCTCTGGTGTCCTCTCAGTGTTCCCCTGGATGTTCTAACCCATGTGATGTGACCACATTTCTGGTGATTTGCTCGAACCTAATGAAAGACCTGACAATGAAAGTTCACCTCAAATTATCCAGGAACTGTCTTTGGTACAAAACCAGTTTTTTTATGGCTCATATAGCCTATTGTCTTGATAGTCTCTTTTTTATAAAATCAAATATTTCCCACTTCTAATATTTCCTAGACAGCTACCTTAAGGCACAACTGTCTACCACAAAAACACCACAATTTTTAAACATCTTCTGGAGACAATCCCCATCTTTCTCAGTGTTTAGCTGCAGCTCTAAATCTTCAACCTGCTTCTATCTCCTTTTTAATCTCAACATCCGTTTTGCCCAATTCCAGATCACCTGAGTTTGTCCTGGAAGAGAACAAAAGAAGAAATTCTGCTTTACTACTGGAAATTGATTTGTGATATTTAAACACTGCTATTTCATTTAAGTTGAGGAGTTGTTAAATATTAATGCTAGGTGTACAAAGAAAGCAGTCCTGGGTGTGTTTCTTTTTTTTTGTGTCACTTATCTCACCTGAGAGTACAGCCAGCAAATAATGTAACTAAAATCATAGAATCATGAAATCAGTAAGGCTGGAAAAGACCTCCAAGGTCATCAAGTCCAGCCATTAACCCAGAACTGCCAGGTCCACCATGAAGCCACATCCCTCAGCTCCACACATACACATTTTTTGAGCACTTCCAGGAACAGTCACTCCACAATTTCCCTGGACAGCCTGTTCCCAAAATTCAGTGCAAAGTCATGGTGGGTGTGGTTTCATACCATGTATTACCTTGGATGTTTGTGGTAGATAAGAGGTAATATCCCCTTTCAAATTCAATAATGTACTTTGCAGGTACAATCCAATTATGTATAAAATTCTGAAGACAGAAGGGGGTGAATGAAGTTCAATCCCTCTGAAATCTTGAATGCTCACATATTCCATGGCTGCCTTCATGCTATACATGAAATTTGTGATGTCACAGTCATATTGTCCTCATGATATCATGTGACTCCTTTACACAGAGCCACTTTTTCTGGTATGATGAGAACAAAGTTCCACCTTTGTTTCCAGGGATTCAGTTTTCTGGAGATACCTGTCAATACGTTGGGCACAAAAGGCAGGGACTCTTCCACCCCACAAACTAAGATCCTAGTTTGTACAAGAACTGTCCAACCACCAAAATTTATTGAGACCTCTATGATTACACTGAGAGTTGTCTTTTGACAGCGAAAAACTGAAATGTATATTTATTTCTGGCAAAATAAAGAAGATATCACTCCATAAAGGAGAGTAATTAGTAACTATATACTAATTACAGTGCGTGATATACCAAGAGACACATTTTTTGCTTTAATGAAATTACTATAAAGGAAAAGGTGAAAAAGCCAAGTCCTGCATCTCATATCTTTTCCTCCTCCTCCAATTTGTGCAGGTTCCACTGCTCCAAGAACCTCCCAAGACCTGTTGCAGGATAAAAGAGAAAATGGGGATTGAGTAATGATGGAGTAGTTGAAAATCCAGTGGCAGTTAAACGTGAGTAGGTAGAGGAGGACATTCCCATCAGTGCATAGAGAGAGCAATCCTGAGCTGTCAGGAGTGGACAGAGTGGACAGAGCAGTGACCTCAGAGGCTGTCACCATCTCCAATTTTAATGATTCCTTGAGCTGCATGGATTAGAAATACAGGGAAATGCATCTAGATGGTTCCTGAGGTCTGCACATCCAAGGAATGTTTTAGCTGATGTGACACCCTCTATTGGGCTTGGTGCAGAGAAGGCAGGAAAAGCAGACCAACCTCTTGGCCTGGATTTGCCAGAAAAGTCCCCGCTTTCTCCCCACTGATGAAAGTTGTCATTTCTCCTGTAGTTTCCAGCGTGTGTAACTGGCAGAGAGGAGGGAGAAGGAAAACAGGGAAAAAAACCAAAGGAAAAAAAAAAAAAAAAGAAAAAAAAAAAGAAAACCACAAATCCTAAAAGTCATCATAACAAACTCGCCGCTGAGTGAAGTTGCTGTTTGGCTGAGCGTGGTGACTGCTGTGCTGTGACAGATCCTGTCAGGGAGGCACTGCCCCAGCTTGCAGGTGTAAGCATGACCTATCAAACTGAATGGGAGCTGACAGAAGGGATTTCTGCAACGTGAAACAGGGAGCTGACATGAAAACAGTGACGTGTGAGGGACCGAATCACCGCGAGCACAACTGTCACAGATGATGTCCAGAGAAATGACAGGGGAATACTAACTTTACTTGATGTCAGTTTAGTTGTCCTTTGTGTTCGGAAGAGTAACTGCTAGGAAGAGAAAAAATTTTAAAACATACGAGGGAGGAAAAGAAAGCAGGAAAAAATCCACGTGCACATCCATTTCAGCTCAACATCCAAAGAAGATTTCATGTCTTTTTGCAATGTCATTAGCATAGACAATCTTATTTGTTGGATTTTTTTTTGACATGCCTTCTTCTGGCTAGAATGGTAGGTTTATAAAAACTATTTTAAGACTGATATTTTATTTAGTCTCCTGACAACACCAAAGAAGATCTGCTATGAGCACTGCTATCAGGTAATTACTGCTACTTCTACAAGGATGAAATCAGTTGCCTTTTCACAGAAAGAAGTGAATATTTTCACTATTTTCTCAATATAAAAATTTAAAAATGTGACCTAAGATATCTAGAGTTTGTGTCACATTATGTTGCAGACTTTCTGTTTTATAAAACACTTCTAATCTGTTCCTCCTCCTGCCATGCTTTTGTGTAGCTCTTCAACTCTCTGTGCCAGGAGAAGTCTCTTCCTTGCAATAAAATCTCGTTTGGAACAAGCATCTCCAGCCTGTGTCTCATGGAAATAGCCTCACTGTAGAGTAGAAATGGTTTTAATGTGTTGAGATTACAATTTGAAAAAACAACTTCTTATCTTTTCATGGATTATTCAGCCTGGCTGGGAGGGCTGATGGACAAACTCTAAAGACTCTGTAGTTCAAGAGACAGGGGATGAATCAGGACCTCTCTGCTGCCTCTGCCTCTTGACATGAAGGCAGTGAGATGTGAGGGCAGCTCTTGAAAGGAAAAAGATTCCCACTCCTCCCATGGTTTCAGCTACAACACACCAAAAAACATTTCTCCAAGCCTGAAAGCAAAGTGGATTCTGAAATCCTTCCTTCCCCTATGGCCAAAGTGCCTCAAAGTAGATCCAATCCCATATTCTTATTTTTCTGGGCAAGCTGACATCGCCCAGGACAAATTAAAGATGATGAGTAAAATATAGACTGGAGAGAGCCCCAAATGGGAAATTGCTTATTCTGTTGCCTTAGTGATTTGATATGGTTTAAAAATCAACCAACCAACCAGACAAAAATCCCCAAAATTCAAACAATTGGATTTAGGTCTAGTTCATATAATAGAAGAGACTCTTAGAATTGATATTTTCAAATGAGGCCAGAATTTAAATTTCAAGTGCAGGCTGGATGGGGCTTGGAGCAATCTGGGATAGTGGAAGGTGTTCCCTGCACATGGCAGAGGGTAGAACAAGATGAGCTTTCAGGTCCCTTCCAACCCAAACCATTCTGTGATTCTGGGATTCTATGAAAGGGGATAACCAGAATATTTTTGTCAGACCTTGGGTGAGTCCCTTTCTCTTCCTTCACCTTTTCTCCCTGGATCTCAGCTAATTGACTGAGAGATCCATTTTCTTTCTGAGTCCAATTCCAAGTCCAGAGAAGTCTGTAGGGGTATTTCCATTGATATCTCAGGGCTCTGGACCAGCCCATCAGGAATTGTGCCATGCCTCATTCAGATGTGGAAAAATTGCATTTGAAGCCTCCAAATGCTCCTGCATGGTGAATAATAGTCAACATTTCATCAAATTAATTCAGCTGGCTATCAAATCAGATCATGGTTGGAGCTGATCAGAGCCTGGAACACTTGTTTATAAGCACTGTCTTTGTTTTCATTTGTTCCAGTTGAGGAAGGAAAAAAATCCAAAAATTCAGAAATGTCTTAAAACTTGCTGGAATTGCTGAAGTATTTTATTTCAGAAAATTAATACAACCTTATTAAAATTCCATATGTACACAGCCTGAAATGTCTTTTTTTTTAGGTGAATGATATATTGAAGTAAAACAGACAAAATTATTAAATTTGAAACTATTGAAACAGTGTCAAATTAGTCTTCATGTGCTGGATTTTGTTGAACTACTGTGCATCAACAGAATGTTAAAATTTAGTGAAACCCCCCATTTTCTGACAGAAAATGATTTTATCCAAAACCAATTAAGTCGTTTCTAACACCAATTAATTCTGACCATAGAGAAAATCACATAATAAATGGTGCATGTGATCAAAGGTCTAACAAATAGCCCAGAAATGTTGAGATTGTATGATAGATTTTTCTTTCTTTGAGAATCATATGCAGATATGGCACCAGCCACAATATGATAAAAGACTTGGAAGAAACAAACCACCTGTAAACATTTCCCATTCATTATCTCGAGTTTCTGCTGCCGTGTGACAAATCATTAGTCGTAGTGTAAGGCAAGCTTTAAAAATGTAATTACTTAATCATGCAGTTAGTTCCCCATCAATCCTACCAGCACTTGTTCTTAACTAGCTTTAAAGAACAAAATTAGGAGTAATTTGTAAGCAAAAGTAATTGAGGGAAGGCTGATATTGCCAAGGTGTTGACAGCACCGCACATAGTGTTTTTTTCTTGTAATTCCCTGGCAAAGCAGTGGCCTGCAAACTTTGCTGAACTGCACTGCTGGCTGGTGGAGCCTTAAAACACATCCTGGTGTCCCAGCACTGAGGTCAGGAATGGGGACTGTCCTCACTTTGTGTCAGCACCCTCACAGACAGCAGAAAGGAGGCATGGGATGAAGAAGGGATGGATCCACGAGACCTGGATCTTAGCCCTGCAATTAATCCTGTTTGGATTTCAGAGATTGTAGCATCAGTAACAGCACAGAGCCAGAAAAAGGAAAGGATATGTTATGTTGAGGGAGAGAAGATATAGAGCTTGTAGTCAGTGGGTGTCACATTTCATAAAACTCCAGGGGATCTGAAATAGGGGAAAGCAGAAATGGGTGGCAAATGGGAACCTTTTAATGTGATCTATTTTGCTGGAGAATGTAGATTCATCAAAGCTTGAACTATCAGAAGGAAAAAGACATATTTTTAACTCTTTTTTTCACCTGTGGAAATTCTGGAAAAAGATTGGAAATTATGCAAGAATCTGGCTTTGTCATTGGCAAGGATGAAAAATTCTAGTGCCCTGATTTTAATCAACTTGTGAACTGCAGTGTCTGCATGTGTGAAAACCAGTGTGGCAGCAGGACCAGGGCAGGGATTGTCCCTCTGTGCTGGGCACTGGTGAGGCCACGCCTTGAGTCCTGTTCAGTTCCTGTCCAGTTCAGGGCCTCTCTATTCAGGAAAGACATTGAGGGGCTGGAGCGTGTCCAGGGAAGGGAACGGAGCTGGGAAGGGGCTGGGGCACCAGGAGAGGCTGAGGGAGCTGGGAAAGGGGCTCAGCCTGGAGAAAAGGAGGCTCAGGGGGGACCTTGTGGCTCTGCACAACTCCCTGACAGGAGGGGGCAGCCAGGGGCGTCAGGCTCTGCTCCCACCGAACAGGGACAGGATAAGAGGAAAGGACCTCAGGTTGTGCAAATATTTATGAAATCAGACAGGACAATTAAAAATGAGGTATATTTTTGGGGAACAAAAAACCAGATGGATTTTTTGCACGATTTCTTCTTGGGAAGATGAGGTTTCCATGCAGGATGCTGCAGATAGAGGTAGACTGTCCAGGGAGATTCCTCTACACCTGTCAAGTATGCCATGGAGGAGAAAAAGATCGAGGATAGCCAAGTAAAATGAGTGGAGTTTTCAAAATGAAACTTGCCTGCTTTTTATCAATAAGAAAACTTATTCCTCTTTTGAAAATTGCCTACTTCTTTTAGGGAAATCTGGTCCTAGTTTTGGAGGAGGAGGTTTTGGATCAGTTTTTACTCTTTTGCAGGAGTCAGCAAGACATGATGAACTAAAGAAAACAAGAAAAGGATTTTTCTGATGCTGTGATCTATGCCCTCCCTAATTCTTGCAGGGATATAATGGATGAGAGTGGTTTTTCAGGAAAGAGAATCCTTCTGGACAGGGATGAGGGCTGGAGAAGGATAATCAAAGGGAATGTGATCTGAAGAAAAAAATGGAAATGGCTGGTGAAGGTTAAAGTTCACTGTAGAAAGTGTCTCCATCCCAGCTTAACTGAAACTAATTAAGTGTGATTGCAACCCATTTCTTCCCAATAATTGTGCCTGTGGGTTTATTTAGGACATAATGTTGGATGATCTCTAAAGGCACAGCTCTTGTGACACCTGATATGATGGCTGTGTGTTTGTGTCAGCCACCTCTTGTCTTCACCAAGGGTTGGGGGATTTAACCAGAACCACGTGCTCTGCTCATCTCAATAACTTCCAAACTACTTTAAACTCTGGCTATTGCAAATCTTGCCTTTTTCCCATACTCTTGTCTCGACTGTCAGTTGCAAATAGGAAGGGAACAGAAGGAAAGTTACTTTGATAGGGCAAGGGGAATTTGGCTTCAAAATATAAGAAAATAGATTTAGATGAGGTATTAGGAAGAAATTTTTCACTGCGAGGGTGGTGAGGTGCTGGCACAGGCTGTCTAGAGAAGCTGTGGCTGCCCCTGGATCCCTGGAAGTGTTCAAGGCCAGGTGGGACAGAGCTTGGAGCAGTCTGGTCTGGTAGAAGTTGTCCCTGGTCATGGAAGGAGGGTTGGAACTTGTTGGTCTTTGAGGTCCCTTTCAATCCAAACCATTCTAGGGTTCCATGAAGTGCTGCACACTCACAGCTCCAGCACGGTGCTTTGCATCACGGCATTTCAGAGGCATGGAGGAAATTATCCCAAGCAATGCACTCAGGTGACTGAAATTCTTCTTTTCCTTAGAGACATTGTGTGAGCGGACCATGATTTTCATTTATTGTTTTAACCAGCAAGCACTTCAGCAACAGAAAAAATATTTGCCTTTAAGGAGGGAGATTTTGGTACTTAGCAACAAATAAAGCATTTGGGGAAAGATGAGCCAACTTGACACATCCAAAACCAAGGAAAAAGGTATAGTGAGATCACCCAACAGACACCATTTGCTCCTCAAGAGCTCTCACCCTAAACTCCACACTTTCTAAACTCTGTCTGTAAGGTTGGATCTTGTTTAAACATTGCAAACTGTGATGGTACCCAGTATTTAATAAAAGCACTGAAACTCTTTCACGGTGCCACAGATTCACTTGCTGAACGTGTCATGAGGCAAAATTTTATAGGCATTGTAAAATCTTTTTACCACACACAGCTGCATTACCCAAAATGACTCAAATCTGCAGGGCATCTGAAACACACACTACAGCAATAATAGGCTTTGCTGCTTAAAAAGCGATTATGACTAATGCACAAAAACAATTATCACCAAGCTTAATTGCAGAGGATTAAGCACAGTATATATATGTATATAAGTATGCATACATACATATATATTTATGTGCATATGCATCACATTCCATATCTAGGATCTTACTAGGAAATAAGATCTAACAAAAATAAAGATGAGGCGAATATGGGTATTTCTGGAGTTAAAAAGAGAAAAGAATATAAAGCAAAAAATAACCCCACAAAACCCAGAAAGAGCTCATTCAACAGAAGATATGGAAGTCAGCCAGAAAGCACAGTGGTCTGAGTGTTCAGGGTGAAGAGGGGCTTACTGAGAATTATTATATTGAGTTCTGTTGGAGCTGAATGTTCATTGGCAGCACACTCATTTTGGGAATGGTCTGCAATGGATGCTCAGGTGAAGACTGCAAAACACGAAAAAGCTTAAATTCAATTTATCCCCTTCATATATATTCCCATCTTCCAGGAACGTCTGTTTTAAAAGACTTTACAAGCCAGAGGTACAACTTGTGTCTTTATTCCCATCCTTGGAAGTGTTAAAGGCCAGGTTGGATGGGTCTTGGAGCAAATTGGCCTAGTGGAAGATGTCCCTGCCCATGGCAGGGGGTGGAATGAAATTGATTTTAAGATCCCTTACACCCAAACTGTTCTGTTCTTTTATGATTTCTAAATTCTGAATCATCTTGCCTTTCATAAATTTTTTCTAGCTGTTTTATGAAAAAGATTATATTTTTTGCCACAATAATCATATTCTCATGAACTTCCATTCCTAAATTATCTGCTCTATGTGCTGATATCTTTCCAGGCTGTCGAGATTGTCTGGCAGTATGATCTGGAGAAAGGTTCTGTATTCCTACACTGCCTAAATCCAGGACAACACGTGGCATTTCACACCTGGCTACTGCCCAGCCCCACCAGATCGAGTCAACTCAAGTGTATGTATAAACTCTTCCCATAAACCAGCAGAACAGGTAACAACTGCTTTATTACAATCATTCTTTGAAGAGGTTATTGTTATTTTTCCTGAGCTTCCAGCTGTGATGGTCCTTAAAGAAGGAGGGAGCTGTGATTAAAGCAAAAACAATTAGGAAAAATGAGCTAAACCCTCAACTGTTGCCAGCTTCATTGACTTCAAGAAAATTAGGTCAACTGATGTCAATTGGGGGCCCCACCAGTTGAGTTATCTCTTCCTTCTGCTTCAGGCTTTTGCTGTGACCTTCAGTAATTGCACCATGCAGCAGGCACACAAGTGGAGAGACTAAGTTGTTTAAAATGAGGTGGATAAAACAGCAGAAAAAAAATTACAATGATTACTATTAGTATGAATTGCAGTGAGGCCCATAGGCTGGAAAAGGCAATATTTGTAGTGTGCAATCAAACATGGGCAGGATGATGCTTGGGAACTCTCTGTTGCACTGGTGAGGCTCTGTCAAGCAATCCCTTCACCCCTGGCTGTGGATCACTGTGTTAATAACTGTGTCAAGGCTTCCTTGATTGTGCTGCTACAGATGAGTCGTTTGATGCAGCTTTAGACTCTGAGGCTGTCTTTGAATTAGCAAACCTGCAGCAGCAGGTCAGTGGCACAATGCATCTCCTCCCATTAAATCCTTAGCACAGCCTCTGGATTGTGTTTAGCTGTATTTTTACAGAAAAATTCACATGAATGGTTTGGGCAACAGCACTGGAGCATTCCCCATCAGCAATTTGGATTGAGGGTGATGGTGATTGGCTGTGTGGATGTAAATACTGCTGTGCCAGGTGCTCTGACTCCCAGAATGGTCCCTGGCTCTGTTTAAATATGCAACCCATGAAGCTGAAGAAAGTCCAGTGTAGCTCTGTGGTATCTGTTCATTCTGTACACAGATATCTCCTGTTGAAAACTGAGGTTCCTGAATTTATGATGGACACAAAAACTATGTATTGACATAAAACCAGCAAAACACAGGCTTTCTGCTTGGCTGCTCCAAGGTATGAATCTTGGGATTGTTTTGGTTGAATTTATTCTTTTTTAAATAAATAGTATGCCAAAAATTTGGGGCCCATAGTGATGCTTCAATATTTATGTTTTATTAAAGATCGATTTCATTTAATCTAAAACTTAGGCATGTGGCATTAACTCAACAGCCACTACAGTGAAAGGAGAGTCAGACTTCTTCAGAAGAAAATTTGCCCCACATCTCTTAGATGTTTCTCTCCAGATGGGACAAATTTCCTTCTGGATGTGCACATCCTCCTCTATCAACCATTAAGGAAGCCCAGATGAGTTGCTTGTAATGCATGCCTGGTGTTTTAATGTTAAAATTAAGGAATGACTCACATTCACAGACCTGGACTTTGCTAAAGGAGGCTAGAACTTCTAAAGCCCTATGAAAGTTAATGGGAATTTGGTGTATAAAGCCAAACTTTGGGTAGAACTTTGGTGCTGGTTCTCTTAGAAGAAATACAGATATTTTTTTTCTGTTTTTTTTTCCAATGCGGCTCACTCCACATGACATTCTGGTTAGTTAGAACTACATCTTGAACTTTTGAAGGATCTCTTAAATGTTCAAATTCAGTTGTTTGGAAGCCAGAGGAGAAAAGTTATGCAAAGCTTAAAGAAGTTAAAAATTGATGCCTTTATTTTTTTCATAGTCTTTTAAATATATTTATGTGGGCTTTTTCATATTCATGTTATATTTGAAAAATTAATTCTGCTATTTTTTTTACTAGTGATAAACTGGACCTTTCTTGTTAAAAATCTGGTATCTTTTAAACATTCAAAGTTTGAGAAAATGTCAGCAGAAAAACCTGATATTTTACTCAAAGGCTGCTGTGTTTTGCATTTCTGATGCAAAAAAAAAAAATCAGGAAAAAAATTTATTAGCTCTTTAGGAGAACATCTGTTTGTGATTGACTTAAGTCATTAGTCTGATGTTTTTGTTTTGCTTTTGTTTTCTTTTTTTTTCCTCCTGAGAACCAATCTCCAAGCTTGTTTCTATCCTTCCTAATAAAAACCTCCGATTTTCCTCTATCAGTTCTGAAGAGACCAAAACACTCCATTTTCATGAGGGGAAGAAAATAGCAGTGATTAAGTCGAGCTCTACACCTCTCAATGGAAAACAGATATTTTTTATGGAAAGCGGCCACAGCTGCACATAACAACATGCATTAGTGCATCTTGCAGGGAAATGAAATCGAACAGCAAGACACGATCATAAGCCTATCTTGGAGTGTAGTCAATTTGTCCAGTAAATATTGTGGCATTAACAGTTTTATTTGTTGATCATTTCTGATGTTAATGGTAATGGGCCCCTTCGGTATTGGGATATTTATGTCTGACAGCGTGGTGCAATTTACATTAATAAGACTCATTAATTTCAGATGGTTTCTACTATGGAGGAAGGAAATATTAGAAGTGTTTTGTGGTTTGTTTTTTTTCAGCATTAGTCTCTCTCTCCACGCAGCACAGAGCCACTTAGCTACATGGCTGTGCAACAATGAATGCTCCCTTGTTGTTGCTATTAATGATTTCCTTGCCTGCCAAAGTTGAGGGTGGATAGCTGCCTCTTGGAGGAACTATCTTGCTTCCACATTTTCTTAGACTTTTCTTCTTTTCCTTAATTTTTTTAGGGTTTTTTTTCTTTTGTTTAAGTTGTTTGGTTCACTGGCTTTTTGGTCTCAGTAGAATTCATAATCTCAAGCAAAACCAAGAAACATTTCTATTTCCTCCTCCCGTTTCCTACATCCTCTTGGCTTCCATGAAGATGACAATCCTGGCCCATCATTTAAAATCTGGATGCTAAAATTAATTACAACTTTGTGGGAGTATCTATAAGAGAAATGACAATTCCTTCCTTGAAAATGGCACGAATGACTCAGTTCTTTCCTGTGTTCAATTTTTATAACAGGAAATAGAAAGCTAATTACTGGTTATTAAGGGCTTTCTAAATCTCTCTCTCTTTTATTAGTTGGACAATGAACAGTTACTTAGTATGAGATGGGAAAAGTCAAAGCAAATAATTTATCGGGACTGATTTCCATAATGGGTTTTCAGGCACAGACTCACGGCACTGGCAGCTGACATGGCACTGTCCTGCCTTAGCTCAAAATGGTCTTCATTCTTTGTGAAAATGGAAAATTCAGTATTTTAGCTCTTTAAAACCGATACAGACATACTGGACCAAAGTGCACTGAGTCACACTAATTCCAAAACGTGAAGGTTCTGGTTTCATTTGGGTTAAGGGTTGTTTTGTTTGGTTCTTTACGTGGTTTTTTTGCAATATCTCCTCTTATTTTGCAGCCTCTAAAAAAATAAAATTTGAAAATATGCTCTTTTTCAAGAAATCCAGAAAACATGAAACTTTCCTAAGGAACTAATCTAAGCAGCTAATTATATAGGTAAAGCTGAGGAGTAGAGCTTTGGAGTTAAAATGTGAGGGTTTAGTCCTGGGTTTAGTCCTGGGGAAAAGAAAAAACCCAAAACAAACACTGAGGGCTTCATTCAGATCTAATTGAAAAAAAGAGAGTTGGGGTCATTCAGTCTGGAGAAGCAAAGGCTACAGGGAAACCTTAGAGCCCCTTCCAGTACCTAAAGGGGCTCCAAGAGAGCTGAAGAGGGACTTGGGACAAGGGATGCAGGGACGGGACAAGGGGGAACGGTTTCAAATGGACAGAGGGCAGGGATAGATTATAGATGAGGAATAAATTCTTCCCTGTGAGGGTGGTGAGGTCCAGAGAAGCTGTGATTGCCCCATCCCTGGGAGTGTCCAAGACCAGGATCATAGAACAGTTTAGGTTGGAAGGGACCTGAAAGATCATCTCATTTCATCCTTCTGCCATTGTCAAGGACACCTTCCCCTATCCCAGGTTGCTCCAAACCACATCCAGCCTGGCCTTGGACACTTCCAGGGATCCAGGGGCAGCCACAGCTTCTCTGGGCACCCTGTGCCAGGGCTTCCCCACGCTCAAATATTTCACATACCTTCATATACTCTCCAGATATTTCTAGCCACCTTATTTTTCTGTCACTTCTTCTTTCCCTGATTGAATAAAGAGACGAGGTTTGATGACCACAAATAGCCCTGCACAGGTTTCCCCCTTTTTCATAACTCGTTGACAGTTTGATTATTTCTGTTCAAACGAACCGGAAGCTTAAATTCACGCTCTTCCCTTTTGCCTGACCTCGGGCAGATGCTGAACAGCAGTGGGAAAAATAACTGTCTCCCCATTTCCCTGAAGGAAAACAAAATTGGTGCCCCTGGAGCTGACTGAGATTTCAGGGACAAGCTGAGAAATGCACATTTCTCATGATGATGCGCTGATTAAATTTTCCTCTTTGTGTGTTCAAGTCCTTTATTTGCATCAAAGACCAGGGTGGCTCTCTCTGCAATGCAAATTCCCCCTCTGTGGGTGCTTTCTAATGCTGCCAACAAAAAACATAATAAAACAATAAAGGGAGGTATAAAATAAAAATAACAATGCAATGGAACAAGTTTACTATGCCGAATTAATGTCCTTATGGTACCATCATATTAACACTCCTATTCATATTTACATGGTGGCTGCAGAGAAATACAGATAAGTTTTTTCTTCCAGTGCCCCTCCTTCTTTGTAGCCATACAGTTGTCGTTCATATGAGCAGCTTGTGGGTGTCACCTACTAATTTCCCAAGGTAGAACTTTGCTAATGCACCAGGAAATATCAGGGTAAGTCCTGTACAGGCTGGGGGATGCAGAGATCAAGAGCTGCCCTGCCAAGGAGGACTTGGGGGTGCTTGGGATGTTTGGAGGTGCTGGTGGGTGAGAGCTGGCCATGCCCTGTCTGTGTGCTCTGGGGCCCAGAAAGCCACCATGCCCTGGGCTGATCCCTCAGCGTGGGCAGCAGGGGATAGGGGGGATTCTGCCCCTCTGCCCTGATCAGGTGAGACCCCACCTGCAGAACTGCTCCAGATCTGAGGTCCCAGCACAGGACATGGACGTAATGTGACCACTAAGATGATCAGAGGGATGGAGCGGCTCTGCTATGAGGAAAGGCTGAGAGAATTGAGAATCTTTGGCCTGGAAAAGAGAAGGCTTCAGGGTGACCTGATTGTGCCCTTCCAGGACCTGAAGGAGCTGAAAAGAAAGGTGGAGACAGTCTGTTTTCAGGGGCATGTAGTGATAGGATGGAGGGGAATAGCTTCAGACTGAGGGTAGGTTTAGACTGGATTTTAGGAAGAAATTCTTTACTCAGAGGCTCATGAGGCTCTGGCACAGGTTGCCCAGAGGAGCTGTGGCTGTCCCATCCACAGAAATGTCCCAGGCCTGGTTGGATGGGGCTTGGAGCAACCTGGGATAGTGGAAGCTGTCCCTGCCCATGTCAGGAGCTGAAAGAAGATGAGCTTTAAGGTCCCTTCCAACCTAAAGCATTCTATATTTCTGTGATTCTAATAAACCATGGTCATTAACCCACTTTAATCAACCCAAGAACACACCTTAAGATAATTTACCTGTTTTGGGGCAGATTCACTGCCTATAAGAGTTAAAACCTAATTCTGGCTGTCTTCTCCAGACAAATCTTACCAATACTTGAAAGTGGTGAGTGTTTAATGTGGGTGAATAAGAATCAGAGACTTATTTTTCACTTTTTAGGATAGGCATAGATGGGAATCAAATAAGATTGCACTCTAGTATAAAAATCTATGATTATTTGTATGTAATTTTGTCAAAGTTGAGATATTTGGCTAGAAAATTATTTGTCCAGAGTTTACATCCAGCCGCTTGCTTTTTGTTTTGGTTTCAGCCTTTTTCCTTTTGAAGAGTAGTGAGTCTGATTTTTTTTTTTTTTTTTACATCTTTTGAAATGCTTCTACTAAAAGGTCTTATTATTCAAAAGAACAAGAAAAAAGAATCATGAAGATATTATTAGTCCTGCTTGAGGAATCACTTAAAACAAGATCAGGGGTGTTGCTCATGTGAAACCTTCCCAGATTTGGCCAAGTTATGAGTTTTTGGAAACTGCTCAGTACTAAGACAGTGCAATTATCCAGTGGTTTAGTCAGAACTCAGCATGATTCAGCCCCTCACGTCTCCTGGAAGACTGTAGATCCTTGTCTGCTTTTCCCAGCTCCTTGGACTCAGGGCTGGGCAGCCTCGGACTGGAAGTCTGTAAAGTACATGGAGACAAGGAAAAACCTTATGAGCAGCTTAGCAGGGGGGTTTTGATGTGGTGGTGGAGAGCTGCAGCCAACTCTTGCTGCTGGATGCCTCTGTCAATGGGAGCTGAGGTTTGAATCCTGTGGGTGGATTTGTGCTGGCAGAGTGCAGATCAGGGGGAGGAAAAAGAAACTGCAGAGTCCAGTAAAAAGTTACATGATGGAGAAATGCAAGTCTGATTTTGTTGCTGTTTTTAGGTTTTAAAGCTTAGGTGATCTGGACAGAGAAATAATTCAGGGTGTTTTCTATGGAAACCAAACAACAACATGCTGTTGGAGCCAGTGCAGAGGAAAACACGAAGGTGCTTGGAGGGCTGAAGCCCCTCTGCCCTGGAGAGAGACTGAGAGTTGGGAATGTCCAACCTGGAAAAAGAGAAGGCCCTGGAGAGACCTTAGAGCCCCTTCCAGTGCTTAAAGGGGCTCCAGGAGAGCTGGAGAAGGACTCGGGACAAGGGATGGAGGGACAGGACACAGGGAATGGCTTCCCAGTGCCAGAGGGCAGGGATGGATGGGATATTGGGAAGGAATTGTTCCCTGTGAGGGTGGGGAGGCCCTGGCACAGGGTGCCCAGAGAAGCTGTGGCTGCCCCTGGATCCCTGGAAGTGTCCAAGGCCAGGTTGGATGTGGTTTGGAGCAACCTGGAATAGTGGAAGGTGTCTCTGCCCAAGGCAGAGGGGATGTAATGAGAAAATATCCCTTCCAACCCAAATCTTTCTCTGAATCTATGATTCTATACTATCTGATCTTTAAAAGTTCTACCTTAAGGAGTAGCTGTATGCTGGCAACCTTCATACTGGATCTGTTAAATTTTAGAATTTTCATATTTAACATTTGTGAAGATTCTTTGTTTTCTTCATTTTTATCTTTTTTTTTAGCTGAAATTTGTGTCTATCACCATCCAAGTGAATCTACCAATTTTTCCCTGTAGTTCTGAGTCTACCCATGTGCTGTTTCAAAGATGAGGCACTTGACTACTGGGCTTCTCATAGTGCCCTAAAAGCTGTAACCTGTTTTCTCCAAGAAAACTGAGGAGAAGGAAACAAATTAGTTGTAACCACTCCCAATGCCAATTTTCAAGTTATGTATAAATATTGCTTTCTCCACCCAGTGACACAGACAGCTGCTTAGAGGTAGCAGTACAGAAATCACCTTCTGAAAGGTGCTCATGTCCTTGAGGAGTGCACCAGGATATTTTCGTGGGGCAGCTGCACTTGCAGTTGTTCCTCCATATCTGAACATATTCCCTAAGTGGATTTGCTGTTGGTTCTCTGCTGAAAACAAGGTTCCCATTCTCAACGGTGACACGGCTTGAAATAAATCTACGTTGCTTAAAAAAAAAAAAAAGGAAAAAAAAGCCACCGTTAAGAGTAAATTAAAGCAGATACGTGGGCTTTGATCAGGTTACAAGCAGGCAGAAGTGTTAATATACTGGAGCATTTTCACAGCGGAAATGAATTACACCATGGGCCATGCAACTGTAAAGTCGAGCGGAAATTGTAACAAAAAAAAAATCAACGACTGAGTCTAAACTGTGAAGGATGTTGGCAAATGTCCAGGAAAAGGTATGGCTGGTGCCAAGCTTGCATAAAAGAATGGTTTAACAGTCACTCCAATTGCTACAACTGCCGCTTTTTTTTTTTCTTTTACTTTTTCCTTTTTTTTTTTTTCCTTTTAGCTGTTTTTCCTATTGTAACTAATCTCATTAAATAAGGCCCATTGTCTCTTCCCCTCAGACAACAGGCTCATTCAGAGGAGCTGTGCCACGCATTGAGATCCTTCAGCAGGGTCTGAAAGGGACAGGAGCACATCATAAAAAAATGGGATGGATTGAGTGCGTTCCACCCTGAAAGGCAGGAAAAAGCCTTCACAGCATGTCTGAAATTCAGCACCACTTGAAGATATCTATTGGAAAAGCTTGTGTGAAATCCTATCAATGTTTAAGATTATTGGGAGGTGGGAGAGAGAGGCATTTTGGGCATGGCTGATGATTCCATAAACCTATGGCAGCGTGACAAAAGAGGGGATCAGCCACCAGGATTAGTGTGGGGGTGACAGAAGGAAGGCAAAATTTAATGCAGAGGAAGATCAGGTTTGAGGATCTGATACAACTCACTCAACGGAAATGGGAAGTTTTGCATTAAGTAATTTAAGAATTTGAGCAACTCTAGTTATAAAATACCTCATCACTTTATTTCAAGAACACTTCGTTAAATTAATGTTGATCATGAAAAAGCTTCTCAGAAGGTAAAAGAAATAACCCAAAACTTAGTGCTAACAAGAACAGAGATGGCTAAATTAACATCTTCATAATTATTACTACATGTAACCAGTATTTGCAACTAAAATTCCAAGATAAATGTAAGTATTTGGACTCATTCTGACACCCTGGGAGAAGAGTCCAACTCCCACCTCTGTTCATCTCTCTCTTTTAGGTGTTTCAAATGATCAGCTCAAACTCTCTGCACCTCCCCTGTAGGATCTTATAGAGAAGCTGATGGCGAATAGACTGTATGTTCTTTTTAAAGGGGAAAATATTTAAGAATTTGACTTGAAATTTCTTTGTCTGTCCATGACCAATGCCTTTCAATCTTACTACAGAAAGTCAAGATCTTTTGGACTTTTGGCCATCACTGGGCAGTACATGCTGTGGTTGTGGAGAATTTCCCTGGTTAGGGAAAAAAACCAGCAAATGGATGGAAAAACAAATGTATGAGCAGATAATCCTCATGTATGAATACTATCCTCAGTGCAATAATAGCTAAAATATCAACTTCCAGGTGAGTTTCCATTCAGTGTTGCACCTGTGGAGGGCAATAAGTGGGATCCAGGTGAACTAAGTAACTTGTGTTCTGGAGAAGGATGTTGGCATAAGGAAATGGAGCACAATGCCAAACTGAAACATCACAGATCCTGTAACAATAGGAATAAACCACAAATATTAAGTAGATTATTAATAACTGCCATGTTACATCCCAGAAGCTTTAACCCTCAGCCCTGGCACTTCTCTCCGCAGTGGTTTGCATTAGTGGTTGCAGTTAAGAACAGCAAGAATCTGTTCTTTCCATTTCCATTAATATCTTAAGAAACAGAGGCATTGTGGGCAAATCAAACTCAACTGGAGCATGAGGTAAATTGCCCAGCCACAGCCAATTTGGATCTCATTTTGCACAGAGCTAATCCAGATTTAAACCTGCTGAATTAGACTTGATTTGCAGTCAAGTCAGCAAGAGCTGACTCAGATTGTTATTATCAGGTATAAGAAGACTCTGGATGCTCATCTGGTGTGAGCCATCTATGCACAGCACTGGAGTCAACAGAGCTATTTATGTTTAAATATTTATGCAGGTAGATAAAATTATTCATAATTTATACCTGTTGATCTGCATCCCCAGTGGTTTTAGTGCTTTACATAAAAGTTTAGTACCTGGATTGGTGCTGTGTAATACATCTGGTCTGGTGGTTCAGTGACAGAGATGCCTCCACTAACAGTAGTTTAAGATATTTGCAGAGCCAGGAAAAATATTGCTGATTACTTTCAATATTTGGGTCCCCCAATAAAGTGTTTAATAAAAGTCCTTTTCATGTCTTAGCTGTGACATTGTATGGATAATGTACTAGTGAGTGGGAATCCACTGAAGAATTATTAGATAACATCATGGACCTCTCCTGCATATTTTTTATACAGAGAGATATTTTGTATTCTTTCATTAAAATGTTCTGGTTGGGAAAAGGTATGGCCTTACCACCTATCTGAAAATTGCTTAGAGAAAATTCTGAGAATTTCCTACCAGGTACCACATGTGAATTGCAAGGTAAATAATTTTCATGCTTTGACATTCTTTCAAATATTTACTTTGCTTTCATTTATAGAAAGAGTTTGTTGGGTTTTTTTAAAGGAAAAAAAACTCACCCACTGCCCACTGTGAAACTGGAGAATGAGAGTTAAGACTTTATAGGATGCAAAGACTTTGGAGAAGTTATGGGGAAGTTACACAAGGAGCCAAAAGCAGCCATTCCTGACACAACACCAGGAGTATTGTGCGTAATTAACAGTAGTAATAATAACAGCACATTATTAGTACCAGCTCTTATGTAGGCTCACACAATCAGAAGAGTCCATGGTGTTCTTCACTTTTCACCCACTGCTGCTGTCAGGCAGCCCTGCCATGAGAGTGGTTCTCTGGTTTTTGGTGTAAGGTCAGGCTGCTCCAGAATCTCACCCCAGCAAATCTGAGAATTACAGAATGGTTTGGGTTGGGAGGAACATTATAGCTCATCTCATTTCAACTCCCTGCCATGGGCAGGGACACCTTCCACTATCCCAGGTTGCTCCAAGTCCTGCCCAGCCTGGCCTTGGGCAATTCCAGGGATGGGGCAGCCACAGCTTCTCTGGGCACCCTGTGCCAGGGCCTCACCCCCCTCACAGAGAATTTCTTCCTCATATCTAATCTAAATCTACTCTCCTTCATCTTAAAGCTATTCCTCTTGTCCTATCACAGTTTGCTCTTGCAAAAAGTCCTTCTCCAGCCATCTTGAAGGTTCCCTTGATGTACTGTGAGGTGCTATAAGGTGTCTCCAAAGCCCTCTCTTTCCCTGTCCATCATCAGAGTGAACAGCATGGTTTGGGTGACAGAATGATGATGTAATTTCAGAAGTTCTTAGACTTTCCCACAGTTTATTTACAGGCAACTTTTCTATTCCTTATCTGTAGTTCAAATACATTCACCCATCATTTCACTGGTATAAATATGTTATGAATTTCTGACGTTGCCTATTCCACCCACACGCCAATAGGATATGATGGTATTTGGGACAGGAAGAGTGGGATGAACTTCAGCTAATTCCATCAGCCACAGAAATAGACTTTTAAATCTCAGCCATTTACCACATCTCCTTTTAACTTCTTTAAAGCACCAGCTCTGCTCTGAGGATGTTGGTTTCAAGCAAAATATTTTTAATCACTCACAGGTGTTTCCACACAGCCTCACTCCTGTCGGTGGCACTGAGGCAGATTTTGGAGGGCAGTTCAGCTGTGTGAATGTACAGCCTTCCTTCAGGATTATTGTGACATTCTTCCCATCCTATTGACTGAATTAACTCCCTCTCAGACTGAAATTGGGATCCAAAATACTCATGTGGGCACAAATATCATAGATGTCTGGAGCTAGGAGAGCTGAGTTGCGGCTCAATGATTTCCTTGGATGTAGTTGTCTATATGTGGGGTCACTATCCTGCTCAGATTTAATTTCATTATAATTAAATTTTGTTTTTTTTAATACATGCTTTTTAAATTGTGTCTGTCACCAATTGGCTCCCAACTTACACTGCATTTAAAATAAATGGTTTCTAAGTGCAATACATTTACAGTTCTGAACCTGACTTGCAGAATAAAACTCCAAACCCAGAAAAAAAAATTCCTATCTCTCCCAACCTTGTGAAGAAAAATATCCACTTTTTATTGAACTTCATGCTCTGTTCTGGCTCACTCTTATTATAAACTGTTGTTGATTATCTAATTCTTCTGGGCATATGAGCAATGCCAGAATGTCGGTTTTACATTAAAAGGATGTAGTTTAAAAAACAAAACAAAACCCTAAATACAGAAATAAAATATGTGTTTAATTAGGGCTTTAATCTTTCCTGAGCTCATTAAAAAAAAAAAAAAAATAAAGTGGGGAATGGATGCCCATAGGGTCTGATAATATTTTCCTAGAGTGAAAACTGCTCCTACAATATATATTAGTAAACATCCATTTGTGTTAGTAATTAACTTCAGTGTTTTGGTATCCATTTATTTCTCCTGATTTCATGTCCCGGTCCAGATCATTGTTAAATGAGCAGCACTGGAATAGCCTTTACAGAACTGTTTGGACAATTGTTTTTCAGTTAAAGCTGAGCCATAGCTGATCCCTATTTGCCCCACAGCTGGGCTTGCAGATCACTCCAGACCTTTGCTTTTGGGCAGATGAGCTGGACACAGGAAAATTCTATTAAAAAGTCATAAATTTTGAGGCTAGTAAACCCAAATTTAAGAATATTAAATTTCTCCAGGAAATAAAAATAGAGTTTTCATTAGGCTGCAATAACATTAAAAAAATACGAAGAAGAACAGGAAGAAAAAGACAAATGAAAAGAAAAATTTCAGGGAAAAGATGTGCATAATACAGAGAAAAAAGGCTTCTAATATATAAATCTGTAACCACAAACTGATAAGCAAAGCACAAGAAGCATGAGGAAGCAAGTGAAATTCCTTCCTCCATTAAACAAGCCTGATCAAAAATATCTGATGAAACCATAAATAAATAATCCCAGCACATAAATCTGGAAACAAGAGGAAAATACATTGGAGGAGTAAGAATCACTGTGAAATTTCCAAATATTGTCCTGAAAAACCCAGAGATATTTTTCAGTCACAGGTGTTGAAGGAGTTTCACTGTCAGATGGTAAAGGTATCCCAAAGACAGGTGAAGAATGGAGTGAAGGAAATAAATATTACTAAGTGGTTCAGAGGAAACTGAAAATTCTTTACTGGTCAGGTGAAGGATCAAAATAAAATATAAAAATAAAATTAAAATGCTAATATTGTTCCCTAAATTATCAAATCTGAGCATACCTGCACATATGCTTATGCCTGTATCCCCTGACTACAGATTTGTGGTGTGCATTTAAAAGGAGAAATGCAGAATTATGTACATGTTGTTTTTATGTAATTAAACTCTTTTTTTTCTCAGTCCTTTTATAAAAGAGATATTTCCTATAAATGACTTAATATGAAGAAAACATTTGCAAAGTTATGAAAAATTTAAATACCTTACTAATGTAAAAAAGTTAGAACAGTTCAGTACACTTCCACCCACTCAAAGGAAAAATAAGCAGGGGATCTTTTCAAACCATCCTGTCCAGTCAAATATTTTTGTTTCAATTACTTTTCTTTTTACTCAAGGTAAAGGGGTTACAGAGATCTCTTAGGAGCATGCAGCATCCTGGGTTTTCATGTGTGAACTCTCAGCCTGTTCCTGGTCATTTTTTTGATGACTGCCAGGCAGATTTGTCCAAAACCTTCACAGAGAGCAAGCCAAAAATTACAGTCTGTATCAGACTTTGGAAAAATATCTCAGTCTGTGCTCTGGTTCCTGTTAACTGCAATAGACAGAAAAGGGTAATGCTAATTTTCTGTGTAATATTGGCTGAGCCAATTAGGTTTTCAAACCTTTGTGCCTGAAGTTAAGCATATAAATTATTTTTAAGGTATTTAAATAAAATTGGCTAGCTTTTCTGAGAATCTTCTCAGTCAATTTGCTTTAGACTTCATTAAAACTTAAGGTGATCGGTGTAGCAGCATCATCCATGTCTGGGTTAAACTGAGACTTTTCCTTTTTATATTTTAAATCCCAATTTGGATTAGGAACTCAATTCTGAATTATGTCCTGAGCTTATTTCTAAACCCGCCAAGAGCAAAATTATTATAAAGCATCCCAGACAGATATCTTGTTCAGGACAGGGACTTAATCCATATAGGAAAACAAGAATTATCCTGCATATTTTAACATGGAAATTTCAGCATGTGTTTTCATTTGAAACCAAAAGTTTTTCACTTTTTTACTCAGGGCAAAATAAGATGCACTTCCTTTCTCATATGCCTCATATGCTTATCTGGGAAGTGGGCACCAGATGCACAATTTTGCTTTTATTTGAGTAAATTGGGATATCCCAGCTGACTTTGTTTACTGGTAATATTACTGAGCTATTGGTATAATTGGTATTGGTATTATTACTGGGGTATTGATATCATAACCTGAATACATTTGGACTGTTAAATTTGACAACAGAACTCTTTGCTAGACTTGAGGAGTTACTCCAAAATGTGTAGCATGACACGTGATACATTTCTGTGGGAACTTGGTCTTAAATAACCGGTCTTTTCCAAGCACAAGGTTTTCTTCAGATTTCTAGGGACTTGGAACTTGTATTTTAAAACCTATTAGGTGGATTGCTTGGGATCATCCACACTCTTTGAAAGATCTGTCTTCAACAGGAATGGGTTCTGCCTGTCGATTTGCCAAACAGACACAGGGAGATCAAGTTTATCCAACTGCTGCGAGGTTGTAATGTGATCCCATTTATATCTACATACCACACATAGCAGAGTGGGACCCCAGCTCCTTATTAGAGCCTCTGAGTGCTGTGATAAAATAAGTGAACAGGATCTAAAAAGACAAGAGAAATGTATAAGTGGATTATGAGAGCAGCCACAGCTTCCCCTGAGATTGAAACTTTCTTGCTTTAGACACTGTATGTAGATGTAGTAATGCATGGTCACTGCCCCTAAAAATCACAGAATTATGGAATGGTTTGGTAGGAAGGCACCTTAAAGACCATCTAGTTCCAATCTTCTGCTATGGTTCTGGCCAGGACAGGGTTAGTTTTTGCAGTAGCCAGGAAGAGCATGACCAGGACTTGGGGGTGATTCTGTACCACCTCACATCATTTTCTGCTAACAGGACAGAGTCTTCTTTTCAGGCTGTAATGTGGGAGAGGTCAGGTATTTTCTGTTGTTGGGGAGTTCCTTTGGTTTGAGCAGTAGCATTTCCTTTCTTGTATCCTCTGTCATCACAGTATTGTGGCTGTTATTGTTGATTTTCTCACNTATTACTAAGTGGTTCAGAGGAAACTGAAAATTCTTTACTGGTCAGGTGAAGGATCAAAATAAAATATAAAAATAAAATTAAAATGCTAATATTGTTCCCTAAATTATCAAATCTGAGCATACCTGCACATATGCTTATGCCTGTATCCCCTGACTACAGATTTGTGGTGTGCATTTAAAAGGAGAAATGCAGAATTATGTACATGTTGTTTTTATGTAATTAAACTCTTTTTTTTCTCAGTCCTTTTATAAAAGAGATATTTCCTATAAATGACTTAATATGAAGAAAACATTTGCAAAGTTATGAAAAATTTAAATACCTTACTAATGTAAAAAAGTTAGAACAGTTCAGTACACTTCCACCCACTCAAAGGAAAAATAAGCAGGGGATCTTTTCAAACCATCCTGTCCAGTCAAATATTTTTGTTTCAATTACTTTTCTTTTTACTCAAGGTAAAGGGGTTACAGAGATCTCTTAGGAGCATGCAGCATCCTGGGTTTTCATGTGTGAACTCTCAGCCTGTTCCTGGTCATTTTTTTGATGACTGCCAGGCAGATTTGTCCAAAACCTTCACAGAGAGCAAGCCAAAAATTACAGTCTGTATCAGACTTTGGAAAAATATCTCAGTCTGTGCTCTGGTTCCTGTTAACTGCAATAGACAGAAAAGGGTAATGCTAATTTTCTGTGTAATATTGGCTGAGCCAATTAGGTTTTCAAACCTTTGTGCCTGAAGTTAAGCATATAAATTATTTTTAAGGTATTTAAATAAAATTGGCTAGCTTTTCTGAGAATCTTCTCAGTCAATTTGCTTTAGACTTCATTAAAACTTAAGGTGATCGGTGTAGCAGCATCATCCATGTCTGGGTTAAACTGAGACTTTTCCTTTTTATATTTTAAATCCCAATTTGGATTAGGAACTCAATTCTGAATTATGTCCTGAGCTTATTTCTAAACCCGCCAAGAGCAAAATTATTATAAAGCATCCCAGACAGATATCTTGTTCAGGACAGGGACTTAATCCATATAGGAAAACAAGAATTATCCTGCATATTTTAACATGGAAATTTCAGCATGTGTTTTCATTTGAAACCAAAAGTTTTTCACTTTTTTACTCAGGGCAAAATAAGATGCACTTCCTTTCTCATATGCCTCATATGCTTATCTGGGAAGTGGGCACCAGATGCACAATTTTGCTTTTATTTGAGTAAATTGGGATATCCCAGCTGACTTTGTTTACTGGTAATATTACTGAGCTATTGGTATAATTGGTATTGGTATTATTACTGGGGTATTGATATCATAACCTGAATACATTTGGACTGTTAAATTTGACAACAGAACTCTTTGCTAGACTTGAGGAGTTACTCCAAAATGTGTAGCATGACACGTGATACATTTCTGTGGGAACTTGGTCTTAAATAACCGGTCTTTTCCAAGCACAAGGTTTTCTTCAGATTTCTAGGGACTTGGAACTTGTATTTTAAAACCTATTAGGTGGATTGCTTGGGATCATCCACACTCTTTGAAAGATCTGTCTTCAACAGGAATGGGTTCTGCCTGTCGATTTGCCAAACAGACACAGGGAGATCAAGTTTATCCAACTGCTGCGAGGTTGTAATGTGATCCCATTTATATCTACATACCACACATAGCAGAGTGGGACCCCAGCTCCTTATTAGAGCCTCTGAGTGCTGTGATAAAATAAGTGAACAGGATCTAAAAAGACAAGAGAAATGTATAAGTGGATTATGAGAGCAGCCACAGCTTCCCCTGAGATTGAAACTTTCTTGCTTTAGACACTGTATGTAGATGTAGTAATGCATGGTCACTGCCCCTAAAAATCACAGAATTATGGAATGGTTTGGTAGGAAGGCACCTTAAAGACCATCTAGTTCCAATCTTCTGCTATGGTTCTGGCCAGGACAGGGTTAGTTTTTGCAGTAGCCAGGAAGAGCATGACCAGGACTTGGGGGTGATTCTGTACCACCTCACATCATTTTCTGCTAACAGGACAGAGTCTTCTTTTCAGGCTGTAATGTGGGAGAGGTCAGGTATTTTCTGTTGTTGGGGAGTTCCTTTGGTTTGAGCAGTAGCATTTCCTTTCTTGTATCCTCTGTCATCACAGTATTGTGGCTGTTATTGTTGATTTTCTCACCTCATTCCCATTTCCAGTAAATTGTTCTTACCTCAGCCCACAGTCATCACCTTTTGTGCCTCCAATTCTCTCCAGCCCTCTGCAGGGGAAGGGGAGAGGCAAGTGAGTGAGTGGCAATGGTTTGGGGTGGTTTCAGTGTGAACACAGATTTGGAGAATATCATTCCCAAACCACGTCACATTCCACCATCCCACGTTACTCCAACCCCATCCAACCTGGCCTTGGACACTTCCAGGGATGGGAATTTCCAGCTTCTCTGGGCAGCCTGTGCCAGTGTTACCACCCTCATAGGGAATAATTCCTCCTTAAATACAACAGAAATTAATACAAGAGCACATAACCTCTACAGTGGATCATATGTGGAATCATCTGCCAAGAATACAAGTAAATTCATCTTCAAGTACAATCTGAAATTAAGAAATAGCAGTGTCTCTCCGAAAGCTGTGTTTCAACTGAATGAGAAGTGATGGGCTTCATGCAAGAACTTGAAGGTACAAGGTGTGGGACTCATCTTGCCCCTTATTGAAAAGCTGTGCACACAACACCAAATTCTCCCCATAGCCTGTGGAGGTAACTCCTCTTTTCCTAACAACAGCATCTCAGATGGATGGGATGGATCACTTCCAATAGAATGTCCTTTTCCTATCATTTTGGTGAGCAGCAACAGAGGAAATGAATCCTCCCTCATGATCATCTTTATGGAGCCCTGAGCCATGAAGTTGATGATCTTGCTTGGCCCCTGATAGCAGTACTGGTAATTGTGGTGAGATTTGTGTAGCAGCAAGGATCACTCCATTTGGTGGTTATGCCCTTCACTAGTTGGAAGACAAACCCTCAGAAAATGAGGCAGAAACATTTAATTTTATCCTTTTAACGTAGTTGCTATTTTGTTGAGGCTTTTCTTAATCAAGGATGGAATTTTAATGTGATCTGGAAGTTGGAGAAAAAGCTTGGAAGCATTGTTATTGCTATTTATGTCGCTGTTTAGTTAGCAGTATTTGGAGGTATTAATATCATCCTCTGCATTATTAGAGTGAAATAAATGTTGGGATACATTGGTCATGACAGAATGAAAACAAAAAAATAGAGAAAAATGGTCTCTGTCCTGTTTCTTTACTAACAATGAAATCTACAAACCAGCCCAAAGAATAAGAAGTACCGTGTTAGAAACAAACACAGATATAAAAATAGTAACAAGAACAACCACCAAATCTGCTCTTCAGACAGAAAACAAGGTAATTAACTCTGCTCCCATCCTGATGGTCTCATTTGAATTTATGCAATTTCCTTTATTTTCTCCTTTGTTTGTTCTATTCTCCTTTACCCGTGTGCTTTTATCATTTCTGTTGTTTATTCATGGCGGAGCTGGTTGGAGCTTTCAATAAAAAAAAAAAAAAAAAAAACCAGAAAAGAAAAAAAAAAAAAAAAACCCAAACCTAAACAACTGCACTATCCTCCAACTGGCCAACGTGGAGGTTGGAGACCACACGGGGATCAAAGCGATATGAGGACAACAGGGGTTTCATTAAAATGTTCTCCTCGCTGCCTGAGGAAAGAGCAGTGAGGACAGAGCGAGAGTGGGAGGGGGGAAGGGAAATCATCTGGCCCAAACAAGTTTAACTAAAAAAAAAATCCAAGCAAACCACCTGTGGTCTCCTTGGAAACTGGCTTGCAACCCCTCCAGCCACCTTTTAATGAAACCCCAGAGCCCCTTTATTAATTTATTAAAGAATCTATTTTCTGAAGATTCATAAACCGCGCATAACTCATATTCCAACACATCTCTGCTATGCTAATAGCGCGTGCTGCCATGAATAATTAATTCTTTAATTAGTAATAATTAGAGGTTGTTGTATAGGTCAAACCATTGGGCTGACAGCATGCTACTGTCAAAATGTCATTTGAATTAACAGGACTGTGGCCCCTTCTACACAGAATGATTCGTTGTTTGGGGGTCGGCTGTCCCCTCCCCTCCAAATTTTATTGTTTTAAGGGTGAGTTGCTTTAGAAGATGTGGAACACATAAAAGGAAATGTTTAATAGCATTTACAGCACAAAAGAAAAGGCTGCAGACCTTCAGCAGATGCTTATAATGGTGGATCTTGGTCTGGGCAGTGTTTGTTCCTTTTGTGGAAAAAAAAAGAGGAAAGGGATGAAAGCACTTCCACTGCCATTCTGGACTAAGCCAGATCATGGCTTTTTGCTCAAAAACATGAATTTTTGGTCAAAATCGCAGTTCATGAGCTACATCCCTGCAAGGGCTTTATTTGTGGGTCTAATTCTTCTACTCAATGGGCGACCAGAAATATTTAATCCTTGGAACAGATACACCAAGATGAAGGTTCAGTTCCTTGTCTCTTTATAGCCTGAAGGATTCTGAACCATTTCCCCCCACTTTTTCAAGGAAATACAGAAACCACTGGTATGGACAGGCTTGAAAACTGAGTTTAGTCCTGCTCTGCACTATGGGAAACAAACCATCCCCAACAGCAAAAAGGTGATAAGTCACCCTATGAGTTAAGCCACTTGGTTGGAAAGAAGACAGGTAAGAAGCAAAGGGAAAACACTGAATTTATGAGAGAAATAGGCTGAAAATATTGACTCTGCCTCTAATTTTTCATTCCTGGGTGCAGCAACACTGGAGAAGGGCAGCAGCTCAAACCAAGGCTGCAAATTTCCCAGAAGAGCTCTTCCCTTGGGACACGAACTGCACCAGAATTTCTTCTTTTGTGACAGAGTTTATCTGAACTTTGGAAGAGGCTCTCCAGGGAAGTGGTAGACTCACCATCCCTGGAAGTGTTCAAAAATGGCACTTTGTGATATGGTTTAGTGAGCATGGTGGAGTTTGGGCAAAGGTTGGATTTGATGATATTGGAAGTCTTTTCCAACCTTAATGATTCTATGATATGATGGGTTGGCTGGACCTTCCATCTGACTAACAGAGACGTTCTGTTATAAAGAACAATTCCTATATAAGGAATCTGATGCACGTAAGCTTCCTTGTCTGATTTCTTTGTGTCTCTTTTGGGGGAAGGAGCAGACATCTTCAAATGCAGTGGGTTTATTACCAAACTTGCACCACTGAAGGGAAGTGCTGGGGGAAGGTAAATGCCCAAATGAATGAGAGAATCTCTCCTGATTTGGAAGGTGAAAGAGAAAGCAGAAAGGAACTGCAATGGTAGCACAAGACAGAGAAAATGTGTGTCAGACATGGTGGGTAAATCACCTGGGCAGAGACCCACACTGCCACGATTTCACTGAGCTCAGCTCAGCTCAAAGACTCTTCACGTCGCTGCTGTACCTGACAGACCCACACACAAAGCTCTGATGGAGCAAGGGATTTGAATCATGCATTTCATTCCACTTGAAAGGCCCCAACCTGAATGGGTCGGTGCTGCTGCTGTCATCACAGAAATACAAACACACAGCCTTAATCCGAACCAAAGTGAATGAAATGAAGTCCTTAACTCACAGTAGAATGGATTGGAGCCCAAGAGCCCACTTTTTTCCATTCCTGCTCTGACTAAAAAACACACATTCTTTCTTTCCAGGAAAAACCATCAGCCTTTTTATTCCTCTATTCCTTGCCTGCTAACAGAAGAATTAATAAGTGGAGGCTAAGCAAATGCAAAAAGGGCTTGAGTATGTTTTCCAGTTAAAAGGATATTAGAAACAACCTTTTCCATAAAGAGGGAAAAAAGACAGAAAAATATGACAAGATAATAGACCCATAATAATATATGCAGTGAAGTGGCAGCTATTTCGCTGCTAGTCAAAAAATTATATTATCAGAAATCCTTTTGTATCATTACATATTGATGTTTTAGAAAAAAATGAAACAAAAAGAAAGCCACCAGAGACTGTACATAAAAGTTGTTTTCTGTTGACAATGCAACAAGGTCAAGCAGAATTTTACATGAAAGCTCTTTGAAATCTATATCAAGGGTCTGGTTTGTAAAGCAGAACAAGTGTGGTGGTGGTGGTGATGATGAACATTGTTGTAGATCTGCTGCTTGCAATGCAGGGGACAATTCATGTTCTCCTGAAAAAGTACAAAGGTTTATTGGTGTGTAAATGATTGAAATTCATATGTTAATCAGATTTTCAAAGTCAACAGCTTGTTTTGGGTTGTCAAAATACCCCCAGTGGACTTTAATAGCAATAGTAGAGTATTGACACCAGTGTCAAAAATTGGACAGAACACAAATATTTGTCACCAGAGGAACCACGGGCTGAGCCATGGTTGTTGAGCACAGTTATTGGCCCAAAGTTAGAGAGCAGTTGTTTTCCCCATAAAATCACTAAGGTGGGAAACGGCCTTCAAGATCATCAGTTCCATCCTTAAGACCATTTATTCCCATCCCCTCTAAATCATATCACTGAACTTATTTTTCAGACATTCCCAGAGATGGTGGCACCTCCGTGGGCAGCCTGTTCCAGTGCTTGACCACTCTTTCAGTGACAAAATTTTTCCTGATATCCAACCTGGACCTCTGCTGGCACATTTTTAGGCCATTTCCCCTTGTGCTAGCATGAGTTTCCTGGGAGAAGAGGTTGACCCTCACCTCTCCACAACCTCATCCATGTCTCTAGTCTAGCAAGCACATCTTGATTAATCCACATTCCTCTTTTTCCCCATCCAGGACCCAGGAATTAGAAGGGAGGGGATAACTGTATATTCAGTTTGTTTTTTACCCCTTGTATGCTTTTTCCTGGCAGAAGACCCAGTCTTTTGTTCTCTCTACCCACTCAATAGGTCTTGCAGTTCTCCCTAGCAAAAGTCCAGAGCCACACATGGCTTTGTGGAGCTGCCATGAACTCTGTGAACCACAATCTGTCTCTTCTGTTCCTCCTTCTGTCCAAAGAACTTCCCATTTTCTGTTCTCTCACAACCAGTTGCACACCATTTCTTCTTAGGATTTTCTCCACTGTGTCTTAATCTCTTTTTGTAAGACAGAATAGTTCTGCCTTTTTTTTTTCCTTTCCACCTGTTTTTCTGCCTATTACTTTCTACAGTTCTCTTCTTCAAAAAACTTGTTTTTCAAATTGCTCTTCCAACAAAGAAACTCTTCTTTCACCTTGTTTTCACACTTTTACAGGCATCTGCTCAGTCTCTTGCACTCTTCTTTTTTAGTGGTTATCAAAGCATCCTGAATTACCAAAATATTTGATCTCTTAGACCATGCCCTGTCTCAGATCATCTTTGTATCCAGGAGCATCTTTCTGCCCAGACCTTCTTAGCCAACAGCAAAGGCAAAGGAGAACCATGGAGATACTCAAAGGACTGGAGCACTTCTGCTCTGGAGACAGGTTGAGAGAGCTGGAGGTGTTCAGCCTGAAGAAGAGACACCTGCAGTGCCTAAAGGGGCTCCAAGAAAGCTGGAGAGGGACACTGGAAAAGGGCATGCAGTGGTAGGAAAGGGGCAAATTACTTTAAGGTGAAAGAGGGTAGATGTAGATTGGATATTATGGAGAAAATTTTCCCTGTGAGTGTGGGGAGGCCCTGGCACAGGTTACCCAGAGAAGCTGTGGCTGCCCCTGGATCCTTGGAAGTGTCCAAGGCCAGGTTGGACGGGGCTTGGAATAATTTGGGATAGTGGAAGGTGTCCCTGCCTATGGCAGGGTGTTGGAAGTTGGAACAAGATGATCTTTAAGGTCCCTTCCAACCCAAGCCATTCTGTGATTCTGTGATTCTATGATTCTATGAAATTTATGGACAAAATACTTCCTACCTTAAATCTAATGTAAACATGTGCAAAACAAGACCCATTTCCTGCAGCTTCTGCTTCCAGACCTCCACTGTCAGTGACATTCTGTGTTAGTTTGGGTCAGGGTTGTATCAACTGACATAGATTTATCTTCCCTTTCCTAAATATATGATAATTTTCCTCAAATTTCTTAGGACATACTAAGATTCTCCTTATTGCCTTGTATCCCCTTGTGATGAGTCTCAGTTTATGAACTCCTCTAGTCACAAGTTGCTTGTTCTTGGTTCTGTGGTCCAAGCCAGCCACTTAGAACTGTCTCTTAGATGTGCTCAAACAGCTTCCACCACATGGAACCTCTCAGCTCATTTGACCCTTCCACTGACAGCTGAATATGCAGCATCACAATTCTAACTTTCAGACTGATTCTTTATTTGACCAGATCTGTTTGTTTATTATTCCTGCAGATAAATTTCCACCATGTATAACACAACACAAATAATGCAGCCCCTTGCAGCAGGCTTCACTTGGAAGGATTTGTGTTCACGCAGGGATTTGCAAGGTGTGTTCCTGCACTGATCTGTAGGTCCTGCTGTACAACCCCAACCCTATTACAGAATCACAGAACGGTTTGGGTTGGAAGGAACCTAAAAACTCATCCAGTTCCAATCCCCTGCCATGGGCAGGGACTCCTTCCACTAGAAGAGGTTTCTCCATGTCCCACCCAACCTGGCCTTGGTTGGATGTTTTAGAGGAATTGAAGCAATCTCTTTCAGTGACCTTGAGTCAGCAGAATCTGCCAGGTTTGTCTGCAGTTTTCAGCGTGAGAAATGGCAAAGCCAAGAATACAAACCAAACCTTTGGGGGCAGTGCCAATTAATGCTATGAAGAGGATGTCTGGCCAAGGATCTCCAGCAGTGTTGGCTCTAGCTTCAAATCCAAGGTGCTGGCTTGACTTCCTTTCATTAATTTGTCATGAGAATATCAGAACAAAAATCTGCTTTTGATTCTCTTCCTTAACTTCCTGTCCATGTCTAGCAGAAGGTCCTCACCACTGATCCTACATNTTCCTTCTTTCTTCCTTTCTTTCTTCCTTCCTTCCTTCCAGAATTCCTTCCTTCCGGAATTCCTTCCTTCCTTCCTTTCTTTTTTCATTTTTTCTTTTCTTTTCCTTCTTCCTTCTCCTTTCTTTTTATTCCTTCTTTCTTTTTCTTTACTCTTTTTATCTTGTTCTTTTTCCAATAGAAGGGCTGCAATGCTTCAGGTATTTCATAAAATGTACTGGTCCGAAACATGGATCTGGAAGTCCTAGGATCCAAAATTCTCAGTTCCTGTCTGAATTCTAAAATTATTTTTGTTTTGTGCTTATAAATAAATGGACCTTCATCCTGGGCACAGGATATGTCCTGGTTAATGTGGCATCCCTTTGGCCCTGACATTTTCCCTTTCTGGTTATTATCAGAGCTATTATAGATGCACAGGTTGATTAAAACATAAAACATTGCCCTGAGGTGCCCATTTTATTTTTAGCTCAGAGGAGACTCCGTAGCCTTGCAGAGCTGCTCTGTGGCTTCTGTGGATTCCTCCCATGCTTCAGAGCCTCCAGGGCCAAGGCATCAGCTCTGGGACATTGCTGAGCATCTCAGCATTTTAGGACATCTGGTCATTCCTTCCCAAAGTTGTAAATGAGCGAGACTTGCCAGGAATTTAATAAAGGGTTTCTAGACATTTCTGTCTTGAACAGAAATTCCTAAATGTTCTCTGTGATTGGCAGAAAGTCTGCATTGTGGTTAAACCACAATTCTGTCATCCCCATTCCATTTTCCCAAAGTGCAGAACAGAAGTATAGGACAATCATGAAGACACTTAAAAATCTCTGTATTTGACCAGGCCAAAGATTCTCCAGGTAGGAAACACAGAAAACTAGAAATTTCTCAAAAAAGGGGAATATTTTAATACATTCACATTTTTATTTAAAGAGTCATTTCTGTGCAAATGAAATGCTGGTTGGGTTTGATGGGCATTTAATGGGCATTGTCCCACTGAGAGTAGTGGGAGTGGAGCTGAGTGATCCTTCTGCTCTGCTTTTGGGCTCCAGAGGGAACAGGTAAAGTCAAAACTCTCAGCTTCAAGCTGAAGAGTGAAAAAGAAATCAGTTTGAAGAGTGCATCTGTACGTCTTAGATGTTTTTTTCTGTCTGAATCACTGGGTTTTTATTCCATAAAGAGTATGTAGATGACATGTAAATGTTATGTAAATTGGGTCCATAGTCCATTAAAGCGCAATATTATAATCACTAATACCCTATAGGCATGGACAGATCAACCAACCAAGTTTTATTTGATCTTTGTCAGAGGCACTGAGCCCTTTTATGCAATATTTTGTGTACATGCCTTTATTGTGAAGATCATCATTTCAAAATGTGCCTGTTTGGGATAAATAGATGTTGTTGATGTGCGTTACAGCAAAGTTCAGCAAGGATATTACTACCAAAAATACAATTTATAGAGTGACCAGATTGAAGGAATCCTGCCTTCCATGGAGAATTTCCATCTGAAGTGATCACCTAATCAGCAGCCTTGAACACCTCAAATTGCATACAGCACTTAGCCTTCAACACCTGCTACTTCCACTCTCACATGAAAAGAAAACAAGGGTATACAAAAGAAGACTGGAGGGCTGTTTGGCCCTTGACTAGGAAAAATATATTCCTTACTAATTGGAGCAACACTATTAATAAATATTCGCTGGTTTACACAGCCCTCCTGTTTACTTAATGAAATGGGAGCTGAGGGGTTAATGGGTTAATTGGGGAAAGGAAATGAATCTCCAAATGCATAAAAGTCTGATAAGTGATTTAACCTAATTAATAATTTACTTGTCAACATATTTCTGGGTGCACTTTTGGAATACAAATAATAAAAATCAAAAGCTAGGTAAACTCACAGCAAATTGAAAGCACCAGTAGAAAAGAATGTGAAACTCTGTGTATTGCAACCTCTTTGCTAAGGTTTTTGCAGAATTGTTCTTGTAATATTCAATGATATGTGTAAGGTGGTAAACCATGGGATCATAGACTGGTTTGGGTTGGAAGGAACCTTGAAATCAGCCTGCTCCAAGCCCCTGCCATGGGCAGGGACACCTTCCACTAGATCAGGCTGCTCCAATCCCTGTCCAACCTGGCCCTGAACACTTCCAGGGATGGGGAAGTTTGTAACCTTGTCTTGGATGCCTGTTCAAAGGTGATGAGCAATCAGATCTCCACCAGTAGGAGTTAAGCCAAATACAGAGCAGAATACACAATATTTCCGCAATTAGTTCTGGAATATAATTATTACCTTAATATTAAGATCCAAGCTGATGATATTAAAGACCTGGGCTCGTGAGCAGAGAATTCTTGGGTCAAGCTGCATTCTTGGGTATATGGCAATTATATGTGAACTAGAAATCAGACACACAAGATTAGAAGTCTGGGGTGTCAGGGATAAGTGACGTGATTAAATTAGAAAGGCACTACTAACTCAACCCATGCAAACTTGATCTTAAGCACAAAGTAGATGAATCTCTCTTCTCCAGCATGAAGCTGTGCTGGATTTTCATTCCACTTCATATTATGTATCACATAATAAAATATTCTATAAAGTTTACATACATTTGTGCAAGTAGATCCATATTTCTAATTGTCATTTAAAAATAATTAACCCTTAATCAATGTGAAAATGTTTCTGGGTTATATTTGGAATCTTTCATTTCTTTGAGTTTGAAATCAGGTTTCAGATTTCAAAGGAAACTCAGAGAAGATAACTCTTAACATTTACGGATACATAACTGATCCTGAATCTTCTGTTAGAAATAATATAATCTTTTTTTAGGTAAATTTGTTAATGGTGATGTGTTAGGTCTTCTATGGAGCACAACAATTATTCTAACCTGAGATAACCATGTCTTAGTGATGGAAGCAGCAAATCCCTTCATATACCCTGGAACAATGAGGTGGGATATGGGAGGCAGAAAAAATATAAAGAATTGAGTGTTAACTGTTAAAAATTTTGGAGATATAAGTTCTTTCCAAAAGGACGACAAAAAAGTGGATTTATATTAAGAGATAAGAAAAACCTTTGTCTTAATATCCTCCTATTTTTAGGACTTTATCACATTTGCTATGAAACATCTTCTTGGTTAAGTGTTTACCAGGCATTCTGTTTGTTTCAATGATGGGAGGACAGAAGATGCATTTCAGTATCCTTAAACCATCCCTGACACCACCAGATGAATGTCAGGTCTAGTCAGGAGAAACAGAAATGATAGGCATTCCTCTGCCTCCTTGAGCAACTTACTCTATTGGAAATGACATTTACCCCTCATGAATGGGTCCTCCACAAAGGCTTTTGTACCACAGACGTGACACAAACTTCTTTGGAACTCTCCAGAAGGCCATGTGCACCAGAATGGATTTCACTTTGCAAAAACACTCTCATAATTTTGCTCCAGTAAAGAAACTCAGTTGCTCAGCTTAGAGGATTTCTATTATATCAGTAATAAATTCTCCAAGTGAGGAAAGTACCTCTATGCATCTGCAATTTCCAGACTGTTTTATCCCACCATACGATGGGATTGACTTTGGAACTGCCTAAACTGACTTTATACAGATTTTCTGATTAAAATAATTTACCTGAGTTTTGTGTTAGTAATGGCGAAAAAAAAATTAAAGTAGTTACAATCCTTGACACGCAGGACATTTGAGACACCAGTTAATGAATTTATTACTTATTTTCCTCATCTTTGTCTGCCTTCCTGCTGCTTCTGTCTGTCTATCCATCTATCTATCTTTAAATCTTCAAACCAAATATGAAGTACAGCTGAAAACACAAAGGTCTCATTCCAGGTTTTGTATGTCCAAAGAAGAACCTAGGTATTCTCCTAATACTAACATTCCTCTGCACACAATTTATAAAACTTTCCTTCCTTTTCTATAGACTTTGACTGTGTGCCCTTGTCAGGACATGTGAGGTCACTGATGTTGTCAAAGATGATCTTTGTCAGTTATTGAAATGAGAATTAATTTGACCTAATCTAAACTGACAGACAAAATGGTTCATTGGTGAAACAAGCCAGTTCCAAAAACTGGTGCTAAAGAAGAGTACAGGAGCAAAAAATGTGGATTTACTCTCTCAGTTCAGGTTTTGAAAACTGGACTTTTAAAAGAGCTTAGCAAAATGATCCACCTAGAGATACGGGTGAGAAGGATGTATGATATCATACTTCTTTCACTGTATTTACACCTTATATATGGCTTGTTGTGCCTTGTTCTTTTACAATGTTATACAGTTAATTTCATCGCAAGAAAATTATGATTAGTGATGTCATTGTAGAACCCATGAGACACTGACATTGTGACCAGGGAATTATTCATGAAAAATTTATATTCCAGGAAATTTTATTCTACCAGGATAGAAAATTACTGCTGGTTGGATCACATAAATCAGGAATTCTTGATCTTTATTGTGTCAGGAAAAAAAAAGGTTGATTTTCTTGAAAGTGATAAGGCTGGTTGACTTTTTTTCAGGTGCTAAACTTTCCTGAGCAGAGGTCTGTGCTCTCTGTACCCAGTCCCAGCTCTCCTGCCTCTGTGAGTAAACTGGAGATGAACTTTAGTGCTTGTGGGATTAAGGCCAGGGAAGACAGGCAGTGCAAGGAAGATTAATGGGAGTCTGTATGCCATCAAAATTAATCACTTAAAATTAAAGATCCCCTATCTTCTGCTGCCCCTCGACTGTTGTTGATATGACAGTGTCATAACTGATCCATCCAGCTGGTGTTTATCCCTTAAAAGATAAATTGAGATATTCCATTTCTGCGCAGTCCCAGCGTGATCCGAACCCAGCAGATTTCACATTCATGTGCACATTCCTTCTACACAGCTCTGACTTTTGAAAAGGAAAGGAAAAAGGCAAAGATAAAATAATATTAAACACCAGACCCTAATATTTAGCAAGCAGTTGCCTTTCCCAAGGATCCTATAAAGCTCCCTGAAAGTGACATCTCTTAAGCATTCGCTTCACCCATCACTGAAACGCAGTCACCTAAGGCTGCTTAGACTGCTCTGAACATTTTCCTTTAAACAGCTTTGAATGGAAATTGGCTCTTTGTTCAGAGCAAGAATGTTTATGGAAAATATTCATCTCATTGAATAATAAAAAAAAAATGTTGTTTTCCACTGTCAAAACAAGCTTGTTTTGTTGTTTTTGCTTTGCTTTGGTTTGTTTTCTGTCTCAAAACAGACAACTCTTGAGAGTACATTTAAGGTAAAAATGCTTTTAAAAAGTTTACCGGTAAAAAATTGGCATTTTTTTGTTAATTGCTGAAACCCTCATGTTAATTACTGATATCAAGCTTTGATGCCTTAATTTGATAGATAAACTACGATACTCCTATGCATAAGGACCATTTAAGTACCTAAAATGCTGAATATATTTCCCAATCCTGCAATGGAAGTCACAGGATCTTCAAGTGTTCAGGATTAAATTCAATAATTGAAAAGAATTCAACAATTCAATAATTGAAATAATTCAATAATTTAAAAGTATTGAAAAGTGAGAGAACTCTGTAAAGTCTAAAGTCAGAAAATTGTGAGCTGGCCACAAAACTACGGTTGGCCAAGCAAAGGATTTTTGCAGTTTGCTAATATATGTGAAAAGGAAAATGTCTGAGCAAAATAACGTATCAAGAAAATGTGCTCTTTACATTGAGTTGAACAAACTGAGCTGTTTTACTTAAATAAACTACAATTTCACTTCTGATGAATTATTTTCATTTTAAATTTGTAAAAAGTAGATTACATATTATTTTGAATTGAAGAGTCTTCTAAGTTAGAAAAAAACAATTATTGTAATATATTTTCAGTTTGCAGATTTTCTTTACATCTGTGCATCATTCCAAAGAATAAAAGTATGAGAAATTTCATTATTCACTGATAATATTAAAGTTTTTCTAAGAAGCTTTGATTAAAAACTTCAATTCAGAAAATCCTGAGAATTATTATATCATATATATATTATAACATGTATAATCCATTATTGGATGTTTTATAGAGAGAGAACTTCCTAAGACTGATGTGTTCACCAAAAAATGTCTTACGTTCCCTCAGAACTTTAATACTGGGGTTTTTTTGAAGCTCTGTTGTTTTTCTGGCACCTTGGCCTAAAACAAAATGGTCAGAAAAGTAGCCTTAGATGCTAAAAACAAACCAGCTTGTTTTCTGGGAATAGGAGTTGTTTCAGGTGTCCCTGTGTATCAAGAAAAACAACTTCTGTTTTAATGTTTCAGTGACTGTGATAATAAAGATGAGGGGATGGCTTCTGATATTGGCAAACAAAGATTAGGGCAGATAAAAAAGATATGTCAATGCATTTTCCTTTTTTGGATTCAAGGCACACGATGCAAAAATTCTTCTGTTTTCCCAGTGTGTCTGAATTTGTATGGATTTATTTACAGCTTTATGTGACACGACTTCTTCTCCAGGCAGGCTCCTGTATTATGCATCAGATCCATTCTCTGTACTGTTTTATGGTGTGTAATTTCCCCTTACAGTACAAGTCAGATTGCAACAGTGATATCTTTAATAAAAAAATTAGATACACTTCTACTGCCTCACCTCTCTTTTTTTTTTTTTTCCTTTCATCCATGATACTGACCACATCCAGTCAGTGTTTAAAATAAAATTACTCAAATCACTGCTGAATAAGTAAGATACTCTGCATGCTACAGGTTCTGTCTCAGCCATGAAGGATGAAGATGTTTTGTAAAGGGGTAATGCCTGCCACACTCATGAGTTATGGGTCACTAAAGAAGCTGAACACTCACCCGAGGGATAAAGCTATTCCTCACCTAATATATTTTCCAAAAGTGCAATGTGCTCATAATTTCTGGATGTCTGTAAACTCAAGAGTTGTTACTACTGCTCTAGTTTGATTCAGGATTTTCATCCAAAGTCATGTTTTGTGAAATCTCCCTCCCTCTCACCTCTTGCCATTAATGTACAGGTTAAAAGGTTAATCACAAAAATAAGACAGAAAAATGTAAGCCCCATTCAACGCTATAAAAACAGTGTTTTCAAGTCACTTTTCTTCTGGGGAGGAGTGAAAATGGACACCTCCTGTCATGGTCTGAAGCTCAAAACCCTTGGAATATTGGAGATCCAAGCCTGGGAGTGCAGGTGCTGAAATGTGTTGTCTCACACGTACTGAATTCTGCTGCCAGCATCTCCTACCCACCACTGCCACTTTTTTCCATTGAGCATCCAGTCTCAATTCACTGTGCAGTAAAACAGCCTTTGTATTTACATATAATCAAATTTATCTGTAAGAGTAATGTGCAGTCTCAAACTGGTTGCCATTCTTTGGTCGACAAGTGCTGCTTTCTGTGTCAATGTTGATCAGTGTCATTAATTCCTTAACTTCTTCAATAAATTCCTGTCATGGGACAAATTCCTGACACGCTTTTATGTTCTAACTCAGAGAGTGGATACCCACCAGAATTAGTCTGGGTAAAGAACTTTCTGAGACAACAAGGACTGGGCATAACCAAAACCAACCTAATAGTTGGGTTTGTGTTGATGGTTGGTTGCATCATGCAGTATCCAGAAGTTACTTCCAGTCTAAATTATCTTATGAATTTATGATTGATATTCAAGATCTTACATTAAGCTGATAGCACATATTTATGTTTTAGTATGTTGGGAGGATTTTGTGTTCAACAGCAACAACAGCAATACTTTTTCTCAGGTAAGAAGTTATTACAAAAAGCTCCGAGGCAGGAACTGGAGAACTGCTAGAGAAAAGATAAAGAAAGTCCCAAAGGACATGAGACCAGAAACCACGAGAGGTTCACTAAAGCTAAGAAAGTAGCAGGGACACAGAGCTGAAAGAAGCTTGATGTCTTTTCTAGGCTGGAGCATTTGGAATGTCTTACAGGACATGACAGCCTGCTCGTACGTAGCATTGTAGCAACAGGAATGGCTGCTCAAATGGGGTTGGGAACTGCATGAGCTGGGAATTATGTGCAGTGATGCTGTAGAGACATGAATGGGTCATAATATATTAGTGAATATACAGCTGCATCTACCCTGGGAAGTAAAAAAGTGCGAATCTATGAATATGGAAAAATGATCTTTGTTATTCCTGTTAAAATGGTAGCTTGGTGCCTGTTCTGTTTTTGGCCCATGCAATTGACCTTCTTCTAAATCATTCCATTTGGGAATTAACACCAGAAAGGGGCTTTTTTTTCCAGTGGGTACATGTATGTGATCACCTTCTTTTGGAGGTTAAAAGAAACTAATGAATTATGTGGGTAAAAGGCAGAAAATGCATTCAAAGAACTGATTCTGGCACTGGTTAACTTGCATTTAACTTGTCATTAAAACACCCAGTCAGTTTCACTGAATCTCAGAGAGGAGCATGGACTGAGTTCCAGAAATAGAGAAGGGTTCTGATTTCAATGCCTGCTTTTTTCATCTTTCATCTTTTAGAAAGTGCTTATGCCATAGCATACAGACACAGCTGTGCCCCAATAGGAATCATATTTTAACTCCTACAGCTGCTACCTGGATCACTGATCCCCAGAATGGATGGTTTGGGGAGAAAAATAGGACACTTCACCTTCACTGTAGTGACCAGTGGGAATATTTCTGGGTTGCAGGAGCTGATATCAAGGGAAAATTGCCTCATTCAGGTACAAAATGTAAGGGAAGAGAAGTAAAGTTAGACAACTGGTCCAAGTAATTAATCTTAGACTGTAAACAAGGGAGGAAGACAGGTACCTCTAGAGTCTCCACTGTCCCACCCTGTAGCTGTCAGCAGGTGTTCAATGCCATCCAGACAGGTGTTGACAATATATCAAGATCATAATTACTTATTACAATATTATTATTAATTATGTATAGTAATAATATTATATTATTAACAATAATAATAATAATAAATGTATTATTTCCATTTTCAAACATCAGAAGAATGAATCTCACACTCTCTGGTTTTGATGAGTGGGCTACATTTTTCCTATTCATGGCTTCCAGTAGAAGACAA
>VZTZ01005657.1:471844-506983 GCA_013400955.1 Drymodes brunneopygia | reverse complement strand
TACCAGCACACATGCACAGCACAGGGATTAATCCAATTAAACCTCCACTGACTTTTCCACATTCCTCGTGGTGCAGCCCGTGTCTCTTCCCAGGTAGGTGTTGGAGCATGGAGAGGGTTAATCAAATGGTGTTTCTGGAATGGAAACCCGTCAGAAAGCGTGACATAATGAGAGGGAGAGAAGGGAGGGAGTGATTACCTAAGCTTTAACCCGCCATAAGTGCCCTGATCCTTGACCTTTTGGTGTCAGTTTTAATTGTAAGGATGAACTCAAAAAGAGAAAAAAGTCGTAAAGGTAAAAGTATTGCACTCCCTGACCCTGAGTTTACAAATAATACAGGTTTCATATTTTTTTTCTGACAACTGAAGAAGACCACTAAAGAATTTGTATGATTTATACAACGAAAGCTAATATGAATAACAGCTTTACTGACAAAAAAAAAGTATATATCTGGGAATTACAACTAACAAATATGCTCAGATTGAAACTTATGTAGTCACATAATGACACAGATGGTAAATTTTACTGATATATATTTTTCCCTGGTGTAGAACGCACAGTGGCAATCCAGCATGACAGATTGTATCCTAGGCTGAAACTGTGTCAGACACACAGTAATCAGAAGATGCTATCATATAATTTGCACTGGGGCCAGCCTCAATCTTGTAAGTGTTCTTTGTTCAGCTGCACTGAGTTGTTTCTCAACTGGGTTTCCCTTCTGTAATATAATTCTTATATTTTTTTTTCTGTTATTAAGGTTTTGGGTTTTTTTTTTCACAAGTTTCAAATAATTCTATCCCTAGTAATTAACAATTAATATTATTGTTCTCGTTATGCAACATATAATAATGCTAATTATTATTAATACTACTGATACCATGCAGTGGATGACTTCAGCCTGCTCTGAAGCCAAATCTGAGGTTAATACAAAGATTTAAGTCACTACTGAATGTGCAGAGCTAGATACGAGATTAATTTCTGCCAATTCAGCAATTAGGCTAAATTAGACTCTCTAATTAGGCTCCTGTTATTGAAAAGGTAAAAGAAATGTTTCTCCAGAGACTTTTTTACCTTATCCCTTTCAGAAATTTATTTTAGGATTGGCAAACAACCTTGTGAAGGTGCTCACCTCATCTCCAAAAGACTGACTCAAGTGGAATACCTAAAATTTTAATTTCTAAAGTTAGAAAGGATTCATCCCTTCTGGGGCAATGGAAGGGATTTTTCACACACTACTTGTACTTCCATTTGGATTTTATGGACATGTTGAAATTGGTATCAACAGTTGTCATTCTGCAAAAACTTACATTTTTGATTCATTTTTAATGCATTTAATTCATGTGGTGTTNATGAGTGGGCTACATTTTTCCTATTCATGGCTTCCAGTAGAAGACAATAGTAGGGAATCTTTTCAGCTCTCAGGAATATGAACTTCAGCAGAATCTGGGAAGTTGAAACTTATAAAACATCTGGGACAATGAAATCAGGTAATTTAAATTAGTCTGCTTTGCTTTTATCAAGCTCTTCAGGAAGATCTGCAGCAGAGTGGAACAAAACTGGATATGTTTTCAGATGGAGTCAGCAGTTTTTGAAGTAAAATGAGCCAATCCATTTAGATGGAACAGAGGCAGACCAGTAAAGTCAGGGAAGTGGCAGACTTAATCTGGAATTGAGTCTCATGCCTCCAGGAAAGGAGAGGACTTCAGAAAACCTCCACTGTGTAGGATTGCTGTCATGGGATTTCACAAAGGTCAAGAGACCAGCAGAGATGTATCTTCATTAAGGGCTGGCTTTAAGGAGAGAAATGTCTGGGATTAAGAGGTCCACAGCAGGGTAAGATGCATTCCTTGTCAGCCCATGGGACAGGGCTGCTCTTGTGGCAAAGGTTTCCCATCCCCCTGGCTCGTGTCTATGGGAACTCTGCTCTGCCCTATTTATGTGCTCTGGGCTCTTCCTGCTGCCCGAGGGTGTGGGACGAAGGGCCAGCTGGGATCCAGGGCAGCATTCCCTTCTCCATCCAGTGTGCCACATCTGCTTTTTTCTCCAGGAACCAGCAGGGCAGGTGCTGTTCCCTGAATCATGCTGGCACGCTGGGCATTGCTCCTGACCTGCACCACCTCTTCTGTGCAGAGCTCATGCCTGGCAGGAGCTTGCAGCTGAAAGCCATCCCTTTGAACCACCAAACTGGAGCTTGAGCTTCATCAAAAAGTGCTCTGCAGAGCCAGCAATTTGTGACAACATGGGAGCAGGGCTGTTATCAGCTGCCTGTTATTGTGTTGCACACCGAGCTTTCCCCAGGTGCATCCCCCCCAGCTAAGGTGTGGGACCCTGCTGAATACCGGCTCCCTTTGTTGCATTTTATCGTGTTAGCTGAGCTGTCACCAGAGGTACCAGCACACATGCACAGCACAGGGATTAATCCAATTAAACCTCCACTGACTTTTCCACATTCCTCGTGGTGCAGCCCGTGTCTCTTCCCAGGTAGGTGTTGGAGCATGGAGAGGGTTAATCAAATGGTGTTTCTGGAATGGAAACCCGTCAGAAAGCGTGACATAATGAGAGGGAGAGAAGGGAGGGAGTGATTAGCTAAGCTTTAACCCGCCATAAGTGCCCTGATCTTTGACCTTTTGGTGTCAGTTTTAATTGTAAGGATGAACTCAAAAAGAGAAAAAAGTCGTAAAGGTAAAAGTATTGCACTCCCTGACCCTGAGTTTACAAATAATACAGGTTTCATATTTTNAGGTTTTAGGTTTTTTTTTTCACAAGTTTCAAACAATTGTATCCCTAATAATTAACAATTAATATTACTGTTCTCGTTATGCAACATATAATAATGCTAATTATTATCAATACTACTGATACCATGCAGTGGATGACTTCAGCCTGCTCTGAAGCCAAATCTGAGGTTAATACAAAGATTTAAGTCACTACTGAATGTGCAGAGCTAGATACGAGATTAATTTCTGCTAGTTCAGCAAGTTAGGCTAAATGAGACTCTCTAATTAGGCTCCTGTTATTGAAAAGGTAAAAGAAATGTTTCTCCAGAGACTTTTTTACCTTATCCCTTTCAGAAATTTATTTTAGGATTGGCAAACAACCTTGTGAAGGTGCTCACCTCATCTCCAAAAGACTGACTCAAGTGGAATACCTAAAATTTTAATTTCTAAAGTTAGAAAGGATTCATCCCTTCTGGGGCAATGGAAGGGATTTTTCACACACTACTTGTACTTCCATTTGGATTTTATGGACATGTTGAAATTGGTATCAACAGTTGTCATTCTGCAAAAACTTACATTTTTGATTCATTTTTAATGCATTTAATTCATGTGGTGTTAATGGTCCTTCCAAAGCTGAATTCTTCTTAGTGGGTCTCAAAAAAACACAGAACTAGACATGTTCCCCATGAAATCTTCAGATCTTGGGTTCAACTGGGCTATATAGCCTTTCCTTTCCTTCTGCTTTAGGGGAAGCATGAGAAAGAACTGATGGTTAAGGGACTTTCTCACTTTATATAAGACTTCAAAAAATTTTTTTCAGATACCCAGGCATTTTCTTTCTGTGGTCTGTGTATGCTGAGCAAAGATTCAGAAAATGCCACATACATGTGGTTTTTTCAACAATTCCAGGGATGGTGACTCCACTACTTCCTTGAGCAGCCTGCTGAGTTTTCATGGATTTATAGAAATCTTGGAACACTGAATCACAGAATCATGGAATGGTTTTGGGTTGGAAGGGACCTTAGAGATCATCTCATTCCACCCTCCTGCCATGGGCAGGGACACTTTCCACCACCCCAGGCTGCTCCAAGCCCTGTCCAACCTGGCCTTGGACACTTCCAGGGATGGGGACTCCACAGTCTCTCTGAACAAAACTGAATCATTTACAGCTCAATGAGTGCTGGATGTTGTAAAATTAGAAGCCTCAGTAAACACAGTGACAAAATTAATGTGATTCTAGGAACTAGAAAAAAAAGCCAAAGATTTTGCACATGGACATGACTTATTTATAGAGGGCTGAGGGCTTCCTGATTTGGCAGAAAGTGCTACCCAAAATCCCTGGAGCTGGGTCTAGGTGATTTCAGACTGTAAACAACAACAAAATGCTTATCAGTGATCACAATTAACTATCAAATCAACTCACCCAGGAATAGAGGGGACTGTGTATTGCTTGAAGTACTTAAATCAGAACAATTTGCAGCTTGAAAGGTACAGTGTATCTGGGGAAAGTTATAGGCCAGGTGTAAGAATAAAATTATAAAGTTTGTTTTCAAGAAAAATTATTGTAATGGTCCCTTCTGGCCTTAAAAATCTCAGAATGTATGAAACTATTTATTTGTTTATTTCCAGAAGATGTGGGAGAGGGGGAAAGTGAAGACATCAAAGATATATTTGTGTAACAACTTAAAAATAGGGGTGTTTTTCCTGCTCTGATGTTTTGACTAAACTGATTTAATTCTGTACTTGTATGTGATTGCTATAAATTAGTAGTGGGAAGTAGTGGCATTTATTATTAATAGTAATAGTAAAATAATAATGAAAACATGTTTTGTTTCTAATAGCTATCTGTTCTATCCCCTTCTCCTTCTTCTCCTGTGAGCACAAGAGTTTCTTAGAACACCTGGATCTTTTTGTTTGGCTGTGTTTTAATGTTGTTTCTATTCAAATATGACAAACCAAGGGACACAAACCCTCCATTTCAAATGCTGCCCATTTTCCCATCATTCTCTTAAGTATCCTTTCTGTGGGAGGCAGTTTGCTCAAGGAAAGATTTCAGTCCTGGTGTTTTAAATGCTTTTGATGTATATTTACATTTATAAATACACTTCAAAAATGTTTTAAAACTGAGGCATATTTGGGTGTATTTGTACATGAGAGCAGAATTCGAATTTCTTAAAATTATTATTTCTTTCTATCTCTCTGTTTGTATGTACTGCAGAATTGGAAGACAGGCACAAGCATGGTCTTGAACCCTTGGAGCAATGTTAAACATGATGATTATGAAGCCTGTTTAAGAGCAAAGTAGTTTAGCCAGAACCTAGAGCTCTGCTTATCTAGCCATAAAAATACGTGTGATTTTATTTAGGCTGATGGAGGACGTCCAAAGGAGGTATTATTCTTTGTAAAGCCACTGGATGATGCAGTGAACACAATTTCCCACATCAACTTTGTGGCTGTTCAGTTCTTCTAGTCAAGCCCCACATCCAGGAAAGGTTAAATTAATCCAAATCCAGAGTGATTCCATCCTGGAAGTGTTCAAGGCCAGGCTGGATGGGGCTTGGAGCAACCTGGCTTAGTGGGAGGTGTCCTTGCCCACGACAGAAGGGTTAAAAATAGATTAATTTTAAGGTCCCTTCCAACCAAAATAATTTTATGATTTTATGGTTTCACGCTCTTCTCTCCCCTACTCCAGTGTGTGCAGATCTGCTCTCTCTTCTTCAACTGAAAAAAAGGTTGAATAACTGTTGTCAAAAGTTCATATGTTTCTTGTCTTGGATTAGTTTTCAGTCAGACCACCTAATGCCACATTTGGATTACCTGAGTCAAGATGGATGGGAAAATGTGACTGGGAGATCCAAACAGTGCAGTACAAGCCCATGTTTCAGGAATATCCACACTCATGAATAGGTAGAACCATTCCATTCCAGTTATTCTGAAGCCACGTGACAAGACACTGCTTGTACTGATGTCTTACCAGACAAAAAGAAAATAAGTTAACTGATGCAAATCTCTCTTTCCTGTTAACGTTGGACTATGACCACACACTGAGGGTGCTGATTGATTGGATCAAAACCATGGTAGCTGTGCTAAGTGGATCAATAGAGCTGATAAGGGGCAAAGATTGATACCTAAACCCAGCTTTTTTAGCACAGATACAGCCAGGCTGGCTCAGGCTCCATGGAAATGCAGGCTTAGGTCATGCTGGTGTCCATCAGACTGCAAGCAGCAGCTGGCTCATGTAAGGACAGCTTAAAATGCAAGTTTGCACCTGTCTGCACCCTGCTACACAGGTGTTAATTACCTTTCCCCACCTGCGTGGGCCTGAGGGAGGTCAAGTTGTGGTTCGTGGTGGAGCACTGGTGTTCAGGCTTTCCTGGTTCCTGCTGGCCTAACTCCCAAACATTCAATGTTTCAGATGTCACAATCATGGAATCATAGAATGGTTTCACCTGGAAGGGACGTTAAAGATCTTGTTCCAACCCTCCTGACCATGGGCAGCAACCTCTTCCACTATCCCAGGTTGTTCCAAGCCTCATCCAACTTGACCTTGGACACTTCCAGGGATGGGACAGCCACAGCTTCTCTGGGAAAACTGTGCTAGGACCTCACCACCCCCACAGGGAAGTTTTTCTTCCTAATATCCAATTTAAGCCTACTCTGTCAGGTTGAAGCCATTTCCCCTTGTCCTGTCACAGCAGGACCTTGTAAATAGTTGCTCTCCGTCTTTCCCTTCAGGTACTGGAAAGCCACAAATATAATGATTCATAAAGATGTAGAACAGATTTTGAAAAACAGTCGCCACCAATATTGTGAATTACAAGAAAAAAAATCATCAAAAAATAAATCACACAGTCAACAACAGGTAGATCTTGCCTGTAAAAGCAATCTCTCATCCATGTTCAAGCCATGTGACTTCCACAAGCTGGTGGGAAGTGGAAGAGACTGTGGCTGGAATTGCTCAGGAAATGTCACATGCTTCCCCCTGATGAATGCACATGTGTGTGTCTGTGCATAACATCATAAAATCCTTAAGGTTGGAAAAGACCTTTCAGATCATCAGGTCCAGCAGTGGATTTGTGCATATCTGCATGGGCTTCATGCCAATAAACAAACCAGAACCGTGGCACAGGGGCAAACCCTGGGATCTGACAGACTTTGGGTCTAGTCAGATGGTCCATGGCACGGTGCCAATCCATGGTAGCTTGTGCTGTCCCAGACAATTCCCAGGCACAGCTCAGGAGCCAGCATGCAGCAGGCACTGTCCCTGGTAGGCAGGTTGGAATTGGCTATTTCATTTTGGAGGGGAGGCTGTTTAATACTAAGGAAAAGGGAAGATTGTGCCAGCTGGCCTCAGGATGCCAGGATGAAGAGCTGATCCTGACACTTCCTTAGCTGATGAGCAGACGTGTAGCCAAAATGTCTGGCAGGAGATTTGTCTTGGTCTCACTTCTGCAGGCTTGCCTGGCAGTAAGCACACAAGTTCCTTTCTCCTCTGCTGTGGCTCAGCAGTGAGGAGCTAAAATACTGAATTTTGTTGATCCAAGGATGAGGAGAGAGCTGTGCCTTCTTCACGATGGGAAGAAATGAAATGAAGGGGCCAATCAGAGACAGAGAACTTGAAAAAAACCCAAAACATTAGCATCCACTAACTATAGTCCTGTTCCTGTTCCAAGATTTTCTATCTACAGAGAGGGTTTTTTTTGAGAATTTGGCTTGATCTTTTTTCTGCCCATGGCCTCCTGAATGAGAGACAGATTTCAGATGGGAGAAACGATGGGAATGGGGTGGAGGGAAGAAATTTCCTCTCAGGTTTTCTCCTCTCTCTAATTAAATACAGACTTCTGTTTCTTTGAGTTCAATATATAGTATCCATTTAAAAATAATAATAATTAAAGATTCTACTTATCATTTCATCTCACAGAAGGCTCACAAGGAGTTGTTCTATAGCCTGAGGCTAAAGCTAGCCCAGATATTAGCTGAACCAAACAGGGCTGTCATTGCGAGCCAGTCTGCACCCCTGTGATGTTTGAAAAAAAAAAAAAAAAAAGTTAAATTAATGCCAAGAGATGAATGCTAGGAACTGTACAGGAAAACAGAGATTGCAAAGGAAGACAGGGACAAATACCTGGATTTAGTCATCTGCTAAGTGGACTTGGATTATGGGCTCTGAGGGAAAGAGCTCAGTGGTTTCTCCAGCTTTCCTGCACTACCTGGCTACATGACCTTGAGTCCCCAGGTACCAGGAAGAAGAAGGTCTTGTATTCAAAACATTGCTCTATAAATGTCCTTTAGCTATTGCATCTGGCTTTCCTCTCTGGCTCTACAGGGAAATAGAACTCGGCTGTCTGAATAATAGGTGAAATTAATTCTCCTTTTTGGGCACACGCTCCGCAGCAATTACACGAGTTCATTTCAGGCAGCACAGAAAGCTGCTCTGTGCAGCCCAGGTAGTGGGTTTGTAAGCAGCCAGGAGGGGAGCAGGGGGGCCTCTTGCAGAGGGAAAGTGTCACCAAGCAGCCTGGCAGGAGCAGAGATGTCAGTGCTGAGCCTTGCCGTGGACCCTGCAGCTCACCACAATATGTCGAGCGCATCGCTGAGTTTCGGCTCAGTGGAGGGGACAACACACACACACCTGGGGACTGGGGAACATCTGCTGGAAGAAGTCACTTGAAAAATAACCTTGCAATGGCTTGGGAGAAACATCTGTGCAGCAAATGACACACCACCAGTAATGGAGGGAGGGGAAGGCAGAAGTCAGGGGAAGCATAAAGAACCATCTTGTGTCAATAATGCAGGGAGCTGGTGACAGCACAGGGGGAATTTAGGTCAGCCCAAACTTCTTTGGCTCTACAGCTTTCATGCACAGGAGCTGGTGCAGCAGCTGTATAATTGAAATGACTGTGCAGCTATTTTACCATGGGCCAAAGAGAACATGAAGGAGCCAAACTTTCCCCCTTTTCCCCATTCTCCACTCTGAAACTTTCTCTGTTTTGTTGTTTATTTCTTCCAGGAATTTCTCACATGTGTTTCCTACTCTGTACAAAAATAGCAGGAATATGGGAAGGATATGAGTGCTTTAGACCAGATGAATTTTTCTTAGAGAAGTGGAATCTAAGACATAGGATGATATATTTTGTCCAGAGCAAAGCTTGTTGATGTACAGAACAGGGAAAAAAATCCCAAACCTCTCATGCCTTCACATTAACTCTTATTTTATCCATTATTTTGAACAACAGTGTCACTCAGGCAGTGCAAAGATTCGAATGAAACATCTTCTGACAAGATGCATCCCTCTGGGTGAAATCCTGCAGGCTACATATTTGGGAAAGTCAAATTAGGTGGTTACTGTTGGTTGTGTGTGCCTGCAGATTTGAAGAGCAGGAAGCAATTTCATTTGTCTGAATAAGCAGAAGTCACAATCACAGCAGGGAATGTGTTAGCAGTTTTGCAGTGCCTACAACTGAGGGTCAGAAATGTTCCCTGGACCTATTTAGTTCAGTTTAATGACAGCCAGAGCATCCTAAAGAGTTATATTGGCATCCAGCTGGAGTTGAAGCTGAGACAGGAGCTGGTTCTTTCCTCCTCAGCTTCCACATCCAGCTAGTGTGGACTCAAAGCTGACACATGTCCAAGTGTAAACAGGTGAAGAGGGAGATCAGTGGGACAACATCTCAAATTTGCAAGATTATTTTTGCCTGTTGGCCTCTGCTCTTGCAGACACACATGAGGAAAGGACTGGGAGAGACAACATATTCACAATATTTCAGCCACAGAGGAGAAGGCAGCAGCATTTTCCTGAAATGTGAAATGGAAAGACCCAGGGAAAGGAACTTGTGGGAAGGGTTTGAATCATAAGGGTTAAATGGCACAGATCTAAGGAGTATAAAGATTGAATTATCTTTAAGATCTTTTCCAAACCATTCCATGATTCTAAATGATATCAAGGAAGCAGAACAGGTCTGAAGTGTGTCGAGTGTTAGAAAAGTGGAAGAGAAATCAAATGCAATTTAGACAACATAGGTTTGGAGGCAAAAAACAAAAACCAATCAAGCAAAAAAAAAAAAAAAAACCAAAAAATAAAACAAAACCTAGCTGAAAAATTACTCTGGATTTTGTGTCTTTTACCCAGAGGTCAACTCTTAGAAGGTGTTAGAGAAAGAACCCTGGATTAGATGAGGTTTTCATTATTTTTTTAAATTATACATCTCTTCCTGAAGACAGCAGAATAATATCCCATTCACCTGAACTTTTTTTTGACAAAATTTCTTTGACAGCTGCCTTTTGGTTGGATGGACAATGGGAAGGACGGGAGAGGGGCCAAGGAAAAGAGTGAGACACTAGGAGCAGGAGGCTGAGAAATCTCCATTAGCTGCACAGGAATTTTGAGAACAGGGTGTTTCTACGAGTGAACAGATGCAATATACTTAAAGTGAGATCTTTAACCTTCAGAGCAAGAACCTGCATTAAGTGAAGTGGAAAAACAGGACAGAAGGAATAAAACAAAATTAACAGGCTTCAGAGGACTTCTGTCACTCATCACAGTGCTGTGAGAAGGAGACTGAAGTCAAGAAGTCAAAAGCCTCAGGCATTTTTTTACCAATTTTATGTCTTCTTATCTTTGCTTCTTTCTTGACCAAATCATTATGGCTGTACAAATCAGCTCACCAAGTTATTGGCACCAAAGAAATGTATATGTAAAAGAAAAATCTTGGTTATGTTGCCCACTTGGGGTCTTACTATTGGAAAAAAATATTAAAATGACTCTGTCACAATGAACATTTTCAGTTCATTGTTCTCATAGCAACTATTTCATGACAGTGTGAGAACAATTCATTTCACTTGATATAGCTGGTGAACTAGGAGGCAATATTTGCTTTGTGTTATTGAAATAATAGGACTCAAATTGGTGAATTCCACTCAAATTGGTGGCTGTTACCAAAGCACAGATTCTATAATGTCTCTGCTTTTCTACCAGAACTTTGCTACCTCCTCAGCATTGTAACTTTCCTTGTCCCATTTTTTCTCTCTTTTTACTCATGAGCCAACTTCAGATTCTGTGCACTACTTAAAGTAGTCCATTTTTTTATTTGTATTTCTGTACATTTTCTACTTTTCATGAGACAGGGAAACCAGGATTAAATCCCATTTAGCCATCCCTGGAGGTGTGCTTTATTTCACAGAATCACAGAATGTTTCAGTTGGAAGGACCCCTAAGGCTCATCTTGTTCCAAACTCTGCCATGAGCACGGACACCTCCCACTGTCCCAGGTTGCTCCAAGCCCTGTCTGGCCTGGCCTTGGACACTTCCAGAAATGTGCACATCCCTCTTGCTATTTGGCACCCTTTGTGCTCAAAAAGAAGTGTCACAAAATGAAAGCTGTCACAGGACCACAGAAACAGCATTTGGGATGCTGAAATTTCCAAACCAAATGCTGGTCCACATTTACAGTGCTGTAGACAGAATTAACTCATATGGCATAAAGCTGTGTCAGGTTTAGGGTGGATATTAAGAATATTTTCCTCACCCAGAGTGGGTTTGGACACAGAACAGGCTCCCCAGGAGAGTGGTCATAGCCTCAAGACTGACAGATATTAAGGAATATTTGGACAAAGCTCTCAGGGACATGGTAAGACTGTTGGGGTGGCCCGTGCAGGGTAGGAGCTGGACTTTGATGATCCCTGTGGGTCTCTTCCATTTTAGGATATTCTCTGACTCTCTGATATAATTTAGATGAGAGGGGACAGTATTCTTGAAACAGACTATGAGGAAAATATAAAAATACAAAAATAAGGATTTGACTTTGGTCTGGACTCCTTGATAAACAAAATGGACACCCATCCACTTTGATGGATTTCACGCGGTTTGCATAAATGAAAGGATTTGGGCCTTTTGAAATGAAAAGGAGATTTCTGCTGCATGCCAGCATGCTGCTGATGAGGGCTCATCCAAAATGCACCATGAACCACGTCTCGCCCTCGGTTCCTCTGTGACACGTGTAGCAACCTGTGTCTGCACCACAGGAAATAATGTTTGAACAGATCGTCCTGGGGACTCGACACCGAACGCGGCACCGCGCTCGAGAGCCCGTGCAGCACTCTGTGTTTGTGGCTCTGTTTATCGTACTACAAGTCTTGATTATTCTAATGGCACTGGAACTCTTCAGAAACACATTGTTCATACCCCCAAGGAGTTTGCTGCGCACACAAATATTCTCAATCTACTGTATAAACAAATGTGTTATTCAGCAGACAGCGGCAGTTCTGCTGCTGATAACTGGGAAAGGGGCTGACAACAACGCAGACAATATTACCTCCACCTCAGAGTAGTTTGTGCAGTTTGTTTGGATTCACTCTCCGTCATTTCAGTGGGATGTGGAACTCTCATTGCTGTCTGCTTTGGGGTCCTTGGTGGATTTTTGCACAAACCAAAAAACTTAAGAGCTGAGCTTTGTAAAACTTCCTTTTTTTTCATTATCTGCAACTTCCTCACTAGGGGGAGAGGAGGGGCAGCATTGATCTCTTCTCTCTGGTTCTGAGTCACAGGACCCAAAGGAATGGCCTGAAGTTGTGTCAGGGGATGTTTAGGTCGAATATTAGGAAAAAGGTTCTTCACCCAGGGGGTGGCTGGGGACTGGAACAAGCTTCCCAGAAGTGGTCACAGCTCCAAGCCTTCCAGAGTTCCAGAAGCATTTCTGGAACATTCCAGGCACATGGTAGGAGTCTCGAGGTTGTCCTGTGCAGGGCCAGGATTTGGACTCCATGATCCTTGTGAGTCCCTTCCAACTCAGGGTATTCTATTATTTTATGATTTTATTCTATTTGTGCAAATGCCTGTTCACATCTTTGGTAAAAAGAGTGAGTTATATACCAACGTTTTGGGAATGCATCAAACACAGAAGCTTCTCTATTGAAAACACCCAAGATGAAAGAAGATAAGGACTGTTAAATAGTGGAGATGTTTTTTTCACTGGAATTGTGTTAGTGCTGGCCACCTGCTCCAGTTAACCTCTGCTGATTCCCAGAGGTCTTTTGTTATGACACAGCTTTTAGAAATAGACCTTCTCAGGTGCTTAAAGTGTTTAAATCTTGAATTCCATGTGGAGAGAATGAATCTGTGGGGAGAAGGAGATAAAAAGGAAAAGAAGTAAAGAAGATAGATTCTCCAGTCAGTTGTACACACAAGGATGACTGAAATGATTCAAAAAGAAATGACTGAGTTTAGTAGGCTAAATATGGTTGAAAATGTGTTTGAAATTGTATTCTGGCCCATAGAATTGGGAGCCAGCAGAGATTATCAAAGGCATCTGGGGGCTGAAACCAGTTTGACTTAGCAATTGCATATTGGTTTATAGTTTCTGACCCTTCTCAGTGCATTGTAAACATCTCTCTCTCACTTTGCGGTTTTTTGGGAATACCAAGGCTTCATTCTTGCCTTTGAACCAGGTGGATAGACAATACCAGTAAATCAATCAAAATCACAATCCGTTACAAGAAAGTAGAAAACCCATTCTTGTTGATTTAGGATGAAATGAGGGTACAAACTCGCTCTGTTAAGGAATGAGTACTTTGGGATCTTCAAAGCTTCTCTGTTGTTTCAAGCAAATCCAGACCACACCCACAAACACAGATTCCCATCATCCCACCTTAGCTATTTTATGGATACTCCACAACAGACTAAACTGATCCCTAGACATCCATGCTTTGAGTCCTTACTTTTGAAGTTTTTCATGTATTCTTGCTATTTTTCCCTCCAATATTACATTCCTTAGATGTGCATCTGTCCTTCTCTAAATGAAGAGGTGTCACAAAGCAAAGTGCTAATAAAAGGGGCAGCACATAAATATAGGATTGTCATTTCTTGCTCTTTCCTGCCTTCTTTGGCTCATGCAGACAACAATTCTACCAGGAAAGATTTATAAGTGTGGCAGAAAAGTAGAGAAATTAGGAAATTGTTCAACTGGTACCACTGCTCTTTTCATTGCGGCTTCATTTCATGTCACTGGAGTCAGAAAGGTCCTTCTGATTGCTCAGTTAGTATTTTTATTGCCTATTTTATTTTGGCTTTATTCCAAAGTGCATGCCAAGCGTCATATTAGTATTCCATCTGTCTGTGGTGTGGAGATTTGTGGGAGAGAGTGGACTGTCCCACCATTGGCAGGGCCTGGGTATTGATCCCTCTGTGAGTGGCATCAGCAGTGAAGCCTTCTCAGAATTTTAGGCAGAAAAGACAACAGCTGAAATCAGGCCAAAGCTGGAGGGAGTTGAGACAGACCACAGGAAAAGTCCTCAGATGCAAACTGGCCCTGGGGAAAGGCAAGCAGGGGCAGTGGCCAGAATTCAGTGAGGACCTGGTTCCCAGCAGAGGTTTTGCCTTGCCAGAGCCCTGGCAATGAGACAACTGCAGTTCTGACCATTTCATAGCCTGGAGCAGTCTGCTCTCCTGGCCCCCATCTGTCCTGGACCAGGGCTAGTGCTCATCACAGGAAAATGAATACCCAAAGACTCACCCCAATTTATTGTCATTCCTTGTTCTCTGGCAATGCCAGGATTCCAGCACTGATGCAGCTGAAAGTCTCTGAGCCCTGCTCAGTGCTTGGAGTCTGAGAGGCTCAGCAGAGCAATGCTGCACAGAAATGTCCTCAATGAAGATTAGAGGTGGGATAGGAACACCCCACCTTCACTGGCAGGGGAATGAGCACATAAAATATATTAAAATTTGAAAGTATTCAAAGGTGACATAAAGAAAAAGTTTTAGAAATCTCTGAAACAGATTCCAGGAAGAAAGAGGCTCCAGGGCAGGGCCATGTTTCTAATGCTCAGCCAGTGCTCACTTTGCCCTGAGTTCGTTGTCCTTTCCTTCAGACCAAGATTCAAATAAAAAAATTTATATTTTCATCATGAATGTGTTAACAGCTTTACACTGTCTTTGCCTGGCTAGCTAAAACCACTGTCTACTTATTACACTCTCATAAATTTGAAGGCCAGAAGAACCATTATTTTAGAATAGTTTGGCTTTTCCCCTCCTGCAAGACACAGGATTTAAGCAGTCAGGCCTCTAACTTGTGGCTGAACTAGGGAAGTCTCTTCAGGAAAGACATCTAATCTTGATTTAAAGACTTCTCTAAAGACTACTTAACAACTCATCAAGCTTGTCTGGGGTTTCTTCTTTGGTTTATAGAAGTAATGAACCGAGTCCCCCATCCTCCCCTCCTGGAGATACTTCTTAATGGAAAGTAAAAATGCCACAATTACGACACACCATGTGTGGGACATAAAACCTCACTCTCACTCCAGTGTCTGTATCGTATTTAATAAAGTACCAACAGAGCAGCAATAATGTACACTGGGAATCAGGCATCATAAATAAAAGGAGAAAAATGTAATAATGGGTAGTTGGAGAAAAATATGAAAGCAGCTGTAAGAACAGAAACAGACAAGGAAAAAGAAAGAAAACAGGAAAAAAAGAATCAAAAACCCTCACAGCCAGGCATGGAAATAATGTATTTTAAAGTGGATGCACTTTTGGAGGATTCTTCCTAAAGAGAGGAATAGATACACAGGCAAGCATGTACACACACACACAAACTCACACACTTGCCAGATCTTACCAGATGATGTAGTTGAGGCTGGCTGAACTTAATTAACTTGGATGAGTGCTTTTAGATTTTAACCTTCCTTGTTTATTTGCTTTCACTGTGTGGTGGTAAAGACTTTCAGACATGAAGGGAAGGGAGAAAAGGAGGGCTGAAATGATTCTTGAAGAAGACAAAAGGCAGCTCCATGTTTGTCCAGTTGCTTGTTTTTAAGGGTGCAGGATAACTGATCAGTTTGTGTAAACCAGCACAGCTCTGATACTGATCTATATCACCTGAGATCTGGTCCTGGGAAGTTTTTCCTTTCTGGATTTCAAAAATAATTAACAAACCCTCTATCCCACAACCTTGTCTTTGTTGCTAATAGTGTCACTACAAGGGCCTATTGTCTGGGGCTGAATCCACCTGACTTGGTTTGACCCCTTCCATAGCTCTCCCAGTTCCCAAAATAAGCTGTTCACATGGGAATGACTCCTGGCTCTGGCTGCCTCTCAGAACATGGATGGGAACTACTTTGTCTGGGCTAAAGGCTTGGCTGGGAATGGAGAAATTTGGAAGAATGAGTTCCAAAGCCAGGTTCTGTGCCCTGACTCTTTCTCTAGGAATTCCCAAATGTAGGCATTGCCTAAGCTCTAGAACTAGGATGTTTATATGTGTATATACATAAATAAAAATATATATACTGACAACATGGGTCCTTCATGTCTGAATCTAAACATAACATGACCTTTAACTCTACTAAGTCATGGAAATATAAAATGTTTTGGATTTGAAAGGACCTTTAGAGACAACAGAATGATAGAAACATAAAATCAAAATCAAGGTAACATGGAATGGTTTTGGATTCGAGAGAGATTTTCCTTAGTCTCTGACAAATTCAGGTTTTGTCATAGTCTCCAGCATGCTCTGGAAGGCTGCCCCTGACACAGCTTTTTTCCAAGTCTTTAAGCTTTTTGTTGCACATTGCAGAGGATTGTAATGGGAGGCATCTTTGCAAGGGAGTTGACGGATTCTTCTTAATCAAGGATTTATTTACTGTTATCTGGCAGTTTCTGCAGGGATAATCATCTGTGTTTGGGCAAGAGAAAAATCATCCTGGTTAATTTGGGGAGGACACATGAGCAGAGATTAACCCTGATGAAAATAATTGAGGTCCAAGGTGCAGTTGAGGTGGATGCTGGTTCCTACCTGTTCCCAAGGTATTCCTGCTGCTCCTCTCCTGCCTGTCAGAAACAGAGCTGGGCTGGGCTGGACTGCAATAGTCTGGCAATGTCTGTCAAAGAAAATTAAAACAGCAACAGGGAGCAACAGAGGGCTGCAAATGTTGGTCCATCTGTAATGTCAGACCTTTGTTCTGGCCTTTTGCCCCTGACTGAGAACCTCAGCTCGCTGCTCCCAGGGAAGGAGGGTTAGTCCCTCACATGGAAAGGCCCTGCCAAATTTGCCATAGGGAGGGGGGAGCTCACTCCTGACCTCCAAGCTGATCATCAGTATGAATGAGCAGGAATCACCACAGGTGAGGATTCAATGTGGCAGTGGGTGACTGACAGCCAGGGTTACAAATGCAGTTCAGATTTGACGTGTAAAAATGGCCTTTTCTCACTCAGCAGAGCAATTCCCTGTGCCTCATTGCTGCCCCAGAATTCAGAAACAATAAGAAGCACCCAGGAGGGTGATTTATTTGTGCCAGCCCTGTTGAAATACTGTTCTTCCAGCTCAAGTGTACACTGAAGTTCCTCATTGCTATGGTGAAGCTTTTCAGTGTCAGGTAGCAGAGCCCAAAAAGATGCAAATAGTCCCACCTGCCCTCTCAGGTGCTGTTGTCAAGGCTGCTGGTGTCAGAGACCACAGTGTGAAATCCAGGGTGCAGTAATTACAATTTCCACCCATGGGCTGGAGGGGAAGGGCAAGGAAGGGAATGCATGCCTAAGTGCCTGTGCTTTTTCATTGATTCCATTGAGAAGAGGAAAATGTCACTGAAAACTTGGAAAACTTCAAGATAACCATAGTGACTCAAGACAATCTGGGGTGGCTGCATAGGAAGCCAGTAGAAGTGAGGAGGTGCCAATGGTTGCTCAAGGTCACAGAATTGTGAAACCATAGAATGGTTTGAGTTGGAAGGGACCTTAAAGCTCATCTCACCCTCACATGGGCAGGGACAACTTCCACTGGATCAGGTTATTCCAAGCCCCATCCAGCCTGGCTGTCAATACTGACTTCTTGGAAATGTGTTTAATGTGAAAGAACTGGTTACTTAAAACAAACTAAAGAAAAGAGATTGTGATAATAGTGCCCATCACTTTAGCACCACAACCTGGCACTTGGAGAGCTCTCATTGGTAAGAGAGCAAAGCCCTGGACCCACCTGAGCCTGAAATTGTTTCAACTACCAAATCTCATACACAAGATTCTCCTGCTCTCTGAAATGTTTTACCTTAGACCAATCCTTGGATAAGAAACAGAAACAGTCTCTGGGCTGGGGATGAAAACACCAGGTGTTCCCTGATGATCTTTCAGTTCCTTTCCTACCCAAACCATTCTGTGATTCTAAGATTTTTTCAGCAGTTTGTTTGTAGCCCTGTAGATATCCAGTAGTGGATGGCTGACTCTCAGAATGTCTCTACCTATATTAACTATTTAATGGACCCAGGAAGTGCATAGTGCAATAAATGCAATATGCAATAAAATGCAATAAATTCTTACAGATTCATTTGCTGCATTTTCAGGTCCAAAGTCTTATGAACCAGACATCTGACTCACCCCAGCACTATATATAATTTTGCAGCACTGTACAGCAGCAGGCCTCTTTTCCCAAAATACAGACTGATTTTTAGCTCATGAGGTGCTTGCAGGGTGGTATCAGCCAGCTGTCACTGGAGGATCTGATGATATTAATGGCAACTGGCACGTCTATTCAGCGTATCTGCAAAATCAGATGGAGTCTATTTCAAACATAAAAAGGAAATCAGGAGAAGCCAAGTGAAATAACAAAACTGCTGCCGACTTGAACAATCCAGCAATTCATCACCTCAGTGAGGTCCTTGTGAATGGGAGGAAGCCACAGGACAAGGCTGGCTCTGCAAAAGGTTTCCTTGTCTCTTGTACCAAGGAATTTATTGAATCTCAGTCCTTGCCTCCCAAAGCTCTGTGTCTGAGCATCCCAGCCTGTGACTGTAGCAGTGCAGCAACATCCTGGCTGGCAGGAACCTTGGGTCTGTGACTTGTCAGTCAAAATGCATCCTGCATCCTGCTGGACTTGTTTTCCATGTGTGCCCCAGGGTAGCAAGCATTAGCTCTCCCATTCCCCCAAGGATATGCATAACTTAAGGTGTGTGAGTAGCCCCGTGGATTTCAGTGGGACTGCAAATGTGTTTACACACTTAGCAACTCCCTCATTAGTGCACAAAAACCATATTATATTTCTGTCAAAAGGCAATTTGAAGTTCACTTTCCAAATGCCAAAGGACTGTGCATTTACTAAGAACAACATTTTGCTTTCCCAGCCTCTGTTCCTCAGGGCCAGAGAACTTGTACAAAGGAGGAAAATCACCCCAAACAGGCTTTTCTTGTACCACGAGGAGGAAAGCAAAAAATCATTAGATAAAAAGGTGGTCTACATTCATGGTTAAATATTGGATGTGTAATTTAAATGAGAGAGCCAAGTTGAATGCAAAGCAATTACCAGCACTTAATATTAGTCAGACTAATAAAGCAGCAATTAAACCTCATTATACAGCCATAAAATTGAAGTGTAATAGATTGATTGCACCAAATGTTCATACCAATGTTTGATAGCATATCATAGGCGAGGTGAAGTGGTTCATTTAATAGGCAGATCAAAATAATTCCCTGAGATAGATTTAACCTTATTGTGTTTCTTGGCTTCAGATGACATCCATGACAGTACAAACAAATAAATAAACACAATGAAAGAAGAGAGGGAAAAAAAAAAAAGCCTACAGACCAGCTTGCTCTATGGCAAATACTCTCTATTCCATAGTATAATATTCCTTCTCCCAGGAGATCCACAGTTATTTGAGAATCTTCTTGCCAGCAGCACAATTTGGGTCTTGCACAGCAGCGCTGCTTCATTGTTCACTCCTTGAATTGAATATGAGGCACTGAAGGAAGCCAACATGTAAATGTTTTGCTGCCTGTTTACAGCTGACATGGAATTCAGCACCTTGGAGTATATTAAGTCCAGTGATTAAAAGAAATTGCTGTTGGAAACCAAAAGGGTAAGCAGTGAGGGGACCATCAATAAAAATCTTCTAAACTCCTCCAAAACCGCATCTGAACACTTATATTTTGGCAATAGCTTCAGATTTAATTATATTCAATCAGTGTCAGAGGGTCCAGCATATCAGTTTTGCTGCCTTTTAAAATAAATATTACTTATGTCAGTTCATATGGTGAATATGTTTCTTAAAGTTCAATTCCTTGCAGGTTATAAAACACCATATTTGCTGAAGACAACATTTTGGGCTTTGTTTTTTATTCATTTTCGTGACCCATTATCCTTACTTCCCATCTTTGCATCCCACAGTACCATTACTAAACCAGAGCCACCACACAGCAACAAAGAAAAATGAATCAACTTATTTTCTGTCCAGCAACATTTTCCTTGTTTAAAAGAGCTTGATTTTCCCACATGGACCTCACCTCTGCAGCAGCTGAAGGGTTCACAAACTGCATAACTTCATGGTTAACCTTCAAATGGGGAAGAAATTGTCTGAAAGACAAAGGTACCTTGACTTATAACAGGATCCTGTGGCCAAGAAGGATTTTAAATCCTGATCTCCTGTACAGCTGGACAGAAAACATTAGGTATTTTCTATAAGGCAAAAAAAAAAATCTATTTTAAAAAGCCAGAAAGTGAGGTCAACCAAAAATTTGTTTTTGACAATCAAGGTTGTCCCAAAGATTTTAAACAATCCAGGCATGGAAGGAAAAGAGATGAGGTTTATAGCTCATCCCTCATTTTAGTGGTTTAGTTAGTAAATTTTCCTCCACAAACCAAAAAAGACAGAATAAGAAAATGGACCATTTTTTATCAGGCTTTTTTATCAGGTTTCCAACTAATTCTGTGAGAAAATCATCACTGGCAGAACCCTATTGCTCTTGTGAACCTTTCTCCCTCCCAGGTCTGTGCTGTGCTTTGGTCCATGCTGGTCAATCATGGTTTGAACTTGTTCTGGGTTCCTGCAGAGCAGTGATCTCAGGACAGATTCATTACTCCCTCATCCTACACAGCTGTGGCTCCTTATTTTCAGATTCCTGGGGATTCCCACTGCAGATTCTGTAAAAATGTATGTGCTCCATCACTGCATGGTGAAGTGAAATGGCTCTGAGCTCACACTCTGGCATCTTGTCCTCTGTTCAGCACCAATGGCATGGAAATTGAAGAACATAGAGGAGGAATGGGACACTGCACAGACCTGTGAGACTCTGACATTTCCACTGGAAAATGAGGAAAAAATTGGAATTTGTGGACATAATTCCTTGATGTACCTACTTAGACACCGTTTTTCCAGCACAGTTTAGGTAAGAAAAAAAATGCTTGATGCTTGTTAAAACCTGTTACTTAAATCCCTTAGAAGACCTTTGGCAGCAAAGATCTCATACTTCCATCTAGGCAGCACATGTTCTACTCTAAGAATCTCTCTAAGTGAGATTCTTAAAAACAGAATTTAACATTTCCATCCATATTTGTCTTCCTCAACCTATGGACAGCTTTAGAAATTATGCCCACCCAGTTTAAATGGAGCTGACAAAAATATTGCCTCTTTCAGAAGTCAGATCTTCTTCATATGAATAATATTTATTAATATTATTTATTTTCTAAATATGAACATTGGTGCTGGATTTTTGACACCTGGACTTGAAAATCTTGATCCATGTTTTGTGAAATGTCCTCTAGATTAAAGCTTCATCATTTAATTATACCTCATGGTAATATACCAGTTTTCCTGGTGCATATTTTTATAATTTCCTCCCCCTGTTCACCTCAATGCAAAATCTATTGGAATTTATAAAATGTGAAAATGCAGTATATTTATATGGGCATTTTCCAAACACTGTATCAAAGTATCCAAGTTTTCACTCCTTTTTTTCTGAGCTGCTCCCTGTGAAAGCTGTTGCTGCTGTTTTAAATCAATAAGGTCATCTCTGCTAGTGTGTGTTCTGGATCCTAAATGTCTCTTCTGCTTTGGTATGCAGCACCTAGAGCACACTGCTGCTTGTTCAATCCTTATCAATATCTCCAGCTCAAACAGTGCTGTTCTTTAAGGAGAAGTCTTTCATTGGATTTATTTACTCTAAAATGGACTAAAAATTTATGCAGAGACACAGCAACTCCCTTTGAAGAGGTAAAAGGATTTCTGCAAAGAAGGGAAATGAACTGTTCTTTATGTAGCAGGTGGTTGGAACCAGATCTCTAAGGTCCCTTCCAACCCAAACCATTCCATGATTCTATGATATTTTCTGAGGAGTGAAAAATTAAGAGATTTAGAACCAAGCCAGGGAGATTCATGAGAGGTCTCAGATAAAATATGCTGACTGCAGACCTGAAACAGATTGTCCTGAGGGGTTGTTGAAGCTTAACAAGTTTTTAAGAACAAGTCAGATAAGCATCTAACAGGAGTCACTTAACTGTAGCTGATCCTGTTTGGGGGCAAGAGAATGATCTAAGCAAGGTGCTGAAATTTCCTTCTACCTTGATTTCTCTGAAATTACACATTTTAAGAAGAAAGTCTTTCTCCACTAGAAAAGAATCATTGACAGGCTGATAAAAGTGATTCTTAGTGCTGTTGGCAAGCAGGTCTAACCTTCCCACACCCTAGGATTTAATATGGCCTTTTAGCTGAAGAAGGATTTGATGGGAGGCTAATGGTGTTTTGGCTAAGGTTTCCAAAAGGACAAACATGTTTAGGAAACAGCAAGTTCTCTAATAGAATGTTAAATCCACTGAAGAAAGCAATTCTGAGACAGGATCAAAATTATTTTCAAATATGGGGAGGAAAACAACGTCAGAAAATTAAGATAATATTTCAAAACTTGTCATTCAAGTTGTTAAGGCAGTCAGTATTGATTTGGTCTTAAAATAACTTTAAAATAAGTATAACAAAGAGCTCTCCAGCATGCTCAGCCCCCTCTGTGGCTAACTTAGACCTGACAGCTCTCTCTTAGAAGGCTGAGGTCAACTGGGAAGGCTGGGTCAACTTCTCTGCTGAAATATCCACAAGAATTCCCTGTGTGATGCTTACAGATCCATCTCTTTAGCAGCCAAAGACAGCCCTGCTCTGTTAGCCTGCCCTGTGATACACGGGGTTATCCCAGCTGTGTGCCCAGACCAGGCATCCATCAGGCTGCAAACACACGTGTTCCCTCAGCTGATGCCTCTGCTGCCTCCAGGGAGCTGGGAAAGGAAGGTAGGGACAGCTTTTCCCTCTTTATGAACAGCAACTGCAACCTTCTGCTCCCTCATCCCTCTCTCTGTGGTGGCAGCAGCTCTCCAGGTTGGCCAAAGTCGGATGTGGAGTGTGGGGGTTGCTGTTTCCAGCAGCCTGCTGGCCCTGGCAGCCCAATGTATTCCTGTCAATAAGAGACAAAAACCAAACAGGTGAGATCCTTCTAGTTCCAGGGAATAGCAAAAGTGGTGGGAATAATTGTCCCTATTCTTTATGTGTAAATAATCTGTAGACCTGGGTTGGGGCTTTTACATCTCTGTATGGTGTCACTTTGAATTATTTGAGAGGGATTTTTGACAAAGGGATTGAGTGACAGGACAAGGAGGAATGTCTTCAAACTGACAGGCAATAGATTTAGATTGGATATTGGGGAAAAATTCTTGCCTGAATAGGTGGTGAGGCCCTGGCACAGGGTGCCCAGAGAAGCTGTGACTGCCCCATGATTCCTGGAAGTGTTCAAGGCCAGATTGAACGGGACTTGAAGCAACCTGGGATAGTTGAACGTGTCCCTGTCCATGGCAGGGGGGTTGGAGATGGTCTTTAAGCACCCATCCCACCCAAAACATTCTTGCCTCTCTGATCTGATGTCAAGCAGCTCAAATACCAGCTAAGGAGACCCATGAATTTTCAGTAATTCTTGTGCTTCTGGTGGTTGAAGTGATGCTTATGTACCGTGAGAGAGGAAGAGCCAAGTGCTCTTGAACAGAAGCAGTAACAATGTCCAGCTCTTCTGGTTCTTTTGAGCTGAAAATCAGCCCAGTGATCCCTGTGATTGAAATGAGGGAGGACATTCCAGCCTGTGTTACCAAAGTGTGGTGGAGGCACTTGGAATAAATTTGTAAGCACTGTAAATCTTTGCTGGATGATCTCCAAAGAGAGAGAGCTGCATTAGTCCAGCCAAGATGTAAGGCAGCCACAGTAAAGTGATGTGACATTCTCCTCAGAGAGGCAGCAAGGCAGCCTGAGTGCATTCCCAGGATGGGGAAACTGAGCTGATCTGAATTCTAAAGATAGTCAGAACGCTACTGATAGCCAGGATCACATTGAAATATTTTTTTCACTGGCATAGGCATTTAAAAAAAATTACACGGCAAGAAAGAGACAGGAATAATCAGTAGAAACAACACCAAAAGTCCTTATCATGTGGCTCTTTTTTTGCCAGTAATAACACCCATTAATGAAGCATTAATGATTTATCTGAACTTCAACAAGCTTAAATCACTGTGTAGTGGCCACAAATTACACCAGTGCAGGTCCAAGTCTGATTATTCAGATCTACTTTCACAACATTAGGGCCCATTTTTGATCTCCTTTTTGGTTTCATATATACAGGTTTCTTTCTAGGAAACGTTGTGTTTGCATGTATAGATGACCTTGATTTTCTGGTATGTAAAAATCTGACACTTCTTGTTTACAAGTATTGTTCCTGAAAAATCATCTCTGTACATAAAGAAATTTAAGTAAAACATTTTTTCTATTATTGTATTCAGATATAGAAGATTATCTATTTTTTGTTCTTTTTCTTTTCTTTTTTTTTTCCTTTGGTCAGTTGTTCAAGCTTTCTTTGCAAGTGGGAGAATAAACAGAAATGAAGGAAAGGAAAGAAGAAAACACTGAAAGGCTTCTGATTGTTTTCATTCAACATTTGAATTTTTTAGGTAGTTCAGAAAAAGAATTCAGAATTATGTCAATGTACAGATATTACAAAAATCATTAAATGGATGCTTTTAAATCAATTCTACTTGTAGGATTAGAATCTGAGTGCCTTGGGGGACAGTGTATGAACAGTATTTGTGGACTGGCTGGAAATATGAAACAAGCAGACATGTCCTGAGCTGAATCCATTCCTATAAGATTTCCAGCCTAGGGCAGCATTCCTTGAAGGATATACATATATCTGCTTAACTATACACATGATGCTCCATCCCAGTGAAGCCAACAGGAGCTTTTACTGTTCATCAAGTTAAGCATTTACATAAATCTCTGGGATAATGCAGTCTAATCAAAGACTCAAGTGCTTGGATAAATCTTAGGTCATTCAAAGTAAACTTCAAAGCTTTTTACATTCACTTAGCACCAATTATTACCCAAACAAATCAAATGGACTGCATTATATGAGAGGTTTTAAATTCATAAATGTAACAGTACAGTGGTTTTTTCCTATTCATCTGCATCTTTTTTACCTCGCTGAGAAAGGATTTCTTATTAAAGCTAGTTAAAAAAAAAAAAAAAGCCAGAAAATGCCTGGAACAAAGTAACTGTAACTGTAAAATGTCCTTAAAGGCCAATTAGAAATTGCAATACTGGGAGTTTTATTACAACTAACTCCTCCTTAATTATCAATCAATGGATTCTGTTGGAAAAAAATTCTTAAATTCACAGCTGGGAAAATGATGCTAATTATTTTCTGTTAATTAAGGCTGTGCTGGGATTCAGACTTGCCATCCTTCAAATACAGGATTGACATATCAATGCTAACATAATGCTTAGGGTCTTTTCCGAAGGCTTTATTTCTAATGATAATAAATTGGTGTCACGTTATTTTAAGTGTCTTAAGCTATCGTGCTGCTACTCAATCCTGATGTACACTGAAAAGCAGATATCTATCATGGTATTCATAGCAATTTCTGATCAGGAAGTTGAATATTCATTGTTCTGCACTGTAGCTGTTCTATTGTGAGGGTGAAGGAGCGTTAAATCACTTGGAGCTGAAAGCAGTAAGGCAAAAATATTGAATGGCAGCAGGATTCCCTAAATATCGAAATTATGGAGAATTGAACACTTGAGTAAAATTCTGAACACTTTATATTTAGTTCCACAGTTCCCATTGACCTTCACAGACCAGAATCTCTAGTCCAACCTCTGATCCTCCTTCGTTGTGGGACTTCCCTAAATGACAGGCTGTTAATTTCTTCTTGGTTTTTTTGTGGAAAAGACAGTAAAATTTAATTTTTTTTTAGAAATCTCTTGCTTGTTTGATGTTAGATCCTTATGATCTGCTGCATATCTTATAGCCAAGACTGACGAAAATCAGAAATAAGAGAGTGAAAACAGGTAAGTCGAGGGGGGAAGCCATTAAAAAATAATATTCTGTCAAACTTGGTGTGGTGTATATAAGAAATAAAGCTCATGAACTCAAACACGACCTTAGGCATGTTTGGCCTAAGATTTAGATAAGTTTTAAAGATCTGTTACCAGTTTGAGGCAAAATGGGCAGGAGGGTGATGCTTTGTTTTGGGTTTAGCTCAGGATGAGAAATCTTTAAGTCTGTTTCTAAAAGGCAGATGTCAGAGAAACAGCTCTGAAAAAAGCACACTGCCAGATTCTTGGAAACCTAATATTCAGCATTTTTAAGACTTCTGGGAAAGGTTGTAGAGGTGCTCTAAGTGACAGATCAGGACAGTCGGGCCTCCCTGTGGGGTTTAGAACCCTCATGGCTACACAGGTAAGAACAGTTGGTGAGATTTAGAGTGCAGAGCCTGAGCCTGTTCAAGAGATGCCCTAAAAATGATTTGAACACCCTTCTACCATTGGCCAATTCAGATGAATGAAGGAACCAGGTGAGTGGGTCACTCACTGCACCTTGGCATGTCCAGGTCTGAAGTGTGGCCTCCACCTTCCTTCCTAACACGCAGAGAGAAACAGGAAAATACCTCCACAAGGTAATTTTTTCTCACTGGAAAACAACATCCAAAGTCAAAGGTATTTCTCAAAGGTCATGGAGTGTTACCTCTCCCCAATGTCCAGAAATCAATTCTGTCTCACTCTGACTTGGATGTTAATTTTGAAGGTGTCCTTAATTATCAGTTCCAGTATTTCCAGTATGTATGCCTATTGAAACTCATAATTTCTTCAAAGTTCAGGACTGGAGAGAATGAAGCATCCAACCAATGCAGAAGGTTGGGCTTGATGATCTTGGAGGTCTTTTCCAACCCTAATGATTCTATGTTTTTATGTTTCCCACTTCAGCTATTTTTCAGACTTGGAACATTATCTTGTACTTTGCCTACAAAGAGGCTGTTGAGGGTATTTCTGGTGGGTGAAGGTTGACAAGGCTATTAAGGGTCTTTGTGAATCTGAATTCTCCTAAAATCTCCTCCAGGTCTTTCTGTAAGAGAGTTTGCTCAATAACCTAGCTGGTCCTAATTTGTTCTGTTGTCCTACAAGTATGAACTTCCATTTCAAAGTCATATTTGTGTGGCATAAATGCACAAATGCAAGTCAAAAAATACACAGTGGTGAGTTAGGACAATAGATTTAACCCAACTTTTACCACTTCTTGAAAAAGCACACTGGGTGAAATCTGGAGCATGTATCTTTCCATCTACCTGATCCTTATCTACCCCTCAATAAAAAGTATTTTACCTATGCCTAGTGATTACAAAGCTTTCTCTCAGCTTTTGTAATTCATTTGTGCCTTCTAGCAGTCATGAGTCATGGGTCTTTTACACTTGTCAAGCACACCTAATCCCTACCCTTCATGGCCCAGAAATCCTAAAGATGGCTGAACATGTAATTGCCTTGAAGTGTAAAATATTTCCCACATTATTTATTATAGCATTGCCTGCTAGCACCTCTATAGTTAAGGTTGTGTCAGCATTTTTATTATAAGCCCCTATTTTCAGCTGTAAAAAAGTGCTTCAGGCTGGAACCAGGAATGCAAGTGATTTTATTTTTTTTTACTGTTTTTTAAAATAAAATTACCTTGGCCGTTTTTAAGTTATTCCATCTGTAGTCAACAACACACCCACACACGTCTATTTACAGCTGTATATGCAAGTGTATAAGGAAGATGGTATAAATGTATAAATTTAGGTATTGTCAAAATAACCCACATAACTGTTAATTTATGTTTTCATCTCTTGCTCATGCACATTACATCTGTGTGGGAGCAATTTTGGTAATAGCACGAGCTTTATCTTGAGTTGATGCAATGTCCTTTATCCAATGATGTCTATAGATGGCAATAATAAAATATTTATTTGCTTTCACATCTTACATTTTATTTCTGTGCAACTCAAACTTTCTTCTGGAATAATTTCAGCAAAAGTATTTCATCCCTGTTCTTGGATCATGAGCAAGACTAGGGACTACACCCAGCTGTTACTCCACCAAGTCCATGTGATTTAGTCCAATGCAAAAGATGACTCATCCTTTCATGTCTGTCTTTCACACAGATCCAAGAGTTGGATGTAAACACCTTTTGAGATCTGGTTGCTGAGCACTCATCTGCCTCTGAGCTTAGACCCCACTGATCTTTTTCCACACCAAAGTTGCATTGCATGAGTAGAGTTAAGATTTAACATCAGCTTTGTAAATTTACATCTCTCTTATGAATTGATTTACTGTATCTAGTGGAAAATTTTCACATAGAGGCACTACATACAAATACCTTAGCATACAGCCTCTATATAGGGTGGATCATGGATTACATGATCAAGTTTCTATGAAATTTGGAGTTCTGTCTTTACTGCTATTATCATTAATGCTAGCAAAAGTAGCAATAATATATGAGTTCTCATCATAACTTGATCATCCTTGTGTGCCCCTTTCATCAGAGGATATTTTATCATTCTATGATTCTTATATGACCAAACTTTGAAAAAATCAAAATTCTTCCTCTGTCTCTTGAGTTTAGGTCTTTTAGCTATTTATGTTCTACTTGTTTGTCTCAATATTTAAAAAATGAAAGAAGAAAATAAGGAGATTAAATTTTTGTCCATTGTTTTTGGTGTTCAACAAGGTGTTTCTGGAATGAATGTTCACTTTAGTAGTCTCATCATCTAACTGAACACGTGCCTTCATTCTGAACAGGGAGGGGGAAGTTTTCATGTTACTTCATCCCTAATTAATGTGGTCCTATAACCCTCAAAACATACAACTCCAGCTTCAAGTTTTTGAAGGTAATTATACTTTACAGCCTTAGTGCAGTTTACCTGTCTTACCCCAAGTATTTCAGAACTGCTACCACTTCTAAGTCAGATAAAAATTAAAAAGATTTGGTTTTTTGTTGGAGTTTTTGGGGATGTTTTTGATTGGTTGCTTGCTTGCTTGCTTGATTGGTTGGTTGGATTTTTTTTTTGATGGTGTGTTTGCTGTTGGGTTTTTGTTTGGTTTTGGTGGTTTGGTTTGGTCTGGTTTTTTTGGTGCATTTTTGTTTGTTTGTTTTGTTTTGCTGTTTTTTGTTTTATTTTATTTTGTTTTGTTGTTGTTGTGGGGAGTGGTTTTTTGAACCATTCTGGACCCATCTTTGAAACAAACCATTATTAAAGACATAACAGCTCATGGAAGCTGTCCAGAACACATGGATTTCCATGATCTTAATTTCAAACCTGATGGAACTATGCTTTTTAATTTCATTTCATTGTGAAATTTTAGGTTTGTTTTGGACCCCCCATTTTGTGCAAGGATAAGCTCTGAAAAAAAAATGGAAGCCAATGCAAATGGTTTCATAATTCCCAGTCTAGAATAGCTGGGTTTCAAGCAGAATTTCCAAGAGCTTCCTCTGTTTAAAACGCATTATCTCAAACTATTATGTAGAGCTGCAACTTGAACCATTGCTAGCATGTCCTAAATAGAGCTGATCCAAAAGAAAGAGACACAATTTCCAGCTGTGCTAAAACTCTTCAAAAGATACATAAAGGAAAAATAAATCAATGGCAGAATTCCTTAGTAAAGTTATTCTTATACATCTGTTGATGATTTATGAATATTTTTATGAAAGACCGTTGAGATTATATGACTTCTGCTGGATGACTTCTATCTGATATTATGTTATTCATAAAGTTTTCAATCCCCTTGTTAAATCCACTTAGGATTTTAACTCCTATTATTCTTAGGAAGAGGTGTTTCCAAAACTTAAGCTTTAGATGATTAGAAGTATTCCTCTAAAGAAAAAAGTGGAACTTTTCTGGTTAAATGAAGATATATGGTTTTCTTCATAGGAAGCCTAAATTCACCCTGATCTCTCTTATTATTCAATTAAAAGAAATAGTTGTCTTTAAATCTGATCCATTTATCTTTAGTATTTTATCTTAAAATGGAATAGGACCTAGATATACCTGTCAAATTATATTGATTATACTTGGAGCCAGGGGCAATATAGCTATCTGCATTAACAGATATTTAAATTAAACTCTATTTTGGTGGATTATTATAAATATCTACATATATAGTGGCCAAACCTTGCAAAGCCTTAGATCAGTGGGTTTTGTCCCCATAGACTGAAGAAAATCCAGCTTAGATACAGAAATTCCATATTTTTTCTTTATTTATGGCATTCCTTAATTTTTACCATGGTGTCACACCAGATTTTCAGGACTCAGTTTATATAGAGATAAAGGCTGCACAAATGTAATTCAGAAAAAATGCAATCTGGTCCTTATCCACACTAGCAAAAAGAAGAGAAAATGGGTGAACATGATCATGAGAATGTAGTTTTAAAGAACATGTGAGAGAAAACTCTTTTTGCTTATTGATCACCAAAAAGGATGCACCCTTCATCCACAAAGGACTCCCCATGGACATCAATTCATGCCTGTGTTGCTCCAAACTTCCCTCCTCCCAGATTCGAGCAGTAATTCATGTATGACATGGTTCAAAGCTTTCCCTGTCTTGAGAAGGAGCAAATTCTTCCACATTTGTTAAGGCTGATATTGGGAAGGGAGCAGTATCTCGAACTCATGTCAGAGTATTTTGGATTGGGATTTATCTTTTCTTGGTTTAGGTGTCTGACATTCAGTCCTTTTAGTACCACCTACAGAAGGGTGCCCTGAGAAAGAGACAGACAAATCTGAAAGGAGATTCATCTCACCTGATTTAGATGGAAAGACAAAGAGTTACCTCAGCTGGTACATCCATTGAAATTGTAATCATTGAGTTTGAGTTTCTCATCTAAAAGATGACTGGTTCAAAAGCAATGCTCCCAGAAGAAAATTATTGCTCATTTTGACACAAAATAAAATCACAGCATAAGACCAAAATAAAAATAAACCCTTGAAACCAGTAAAGGTTTCTAGATATTTGTTGTATTTAAATCCCTACAGAGGATGATTTTATCCCAACTCCAAGTGCTTTAGCATTTCCCATGCATCAATGAGAGTTTCTGTTTTAGACTAAAGAGAATCAGAGACTGCCCTGAGATGGAGGGGACCCCCACAGCTCATCTAGTCCAGATTCAAGGTGTTTGCTTTCCTCTTCCCAGGCTTTGTGATTATTGACAAAACTGGGCCAATTCACTCAGATTCTGGAGTTGGGCCACACAGTTCCCACCTTACTATGGAAACTACCCTAAAACTCATAGTCCTCACCTTACAGGTAAATCCTGTAACTGTTAAACTCTTCTTAATATAAGTCCATCATTCAACTGGGTAACTGAATAAGCAATTTCACTTGAGACACACAGGTCTCCAGTTCCAAACAGTGCCTTGTGCAGTTCTATTTTTCTCTCTGAAGATTTCTTTGGTATAGAAGAGGATATTTTATAGGATGACCTATAACCCTGTCCAGTCTGTAATAGTTTAATTTCTTTTCCTGGCCTTACCTGTTGTGTCTGCAGGAGCTCTGTGTCTGCAAGACAAAATGAAAGAAATCTCTGTGGAAATAATCATCAAAAGCATCCCTGTTCCCAAGTCCCTTTTCCATTGCACGGCATCATGGGAGAAATAGGTAGAATTGTGGGATGACTTTCTTTTCTCTGACTACAGAGGAATATTAGGCAGCCTACTACTATGTAATAATTTGGTGATGAGGCTGAGCCATGATGAAACTCAGTCTTTGTATTTTTTATTACCAATTTTGGATGGACAAGAAAGGAAAGAAAACACACACACCTTGCAGTAACCATCTCTCTTTGAGTACCAAATTTGCTGACATGGTTTTCCTTGGAGTGTCAGTCTAGTTTTCCCATTTCTCTGAAGGAAGTTCCTTTAATACATGAAGCAAGATGTGTTTTATCCACCAATTGGAATGTCATGTGTTCCAAAGCTATGTTTAATTCTTTTTCTTTTGAAAGTATAGTTGCCTTGACCTGAGTGATGCAACAACTGATGTTTGAAGGGGGAGACTCAATGAATCAACCAGTAGAACACAGATCTGAAATCATGACTCTTCCATGACTTCCTCAGCACAGTGCTTTGTAATGTTACATGAGATATTAAGAATGGATTATATTTATAGATTGTAACAGGTCATTCTACATCTGTCACACCATACTTTCTGTGGTTAGTTCTACATTTTTTTCCCTTTCGGCCTAGTACACTTGTGAAATTTACTGTATACTTTTTTTATATTCCCAAAGAGTGAATAATTAAAGCTGATCATCTCTTTACATGGCCTTTTAAATGTTATCCAATAGGTGAAAGTTCTGCAAAACCATACTGGTGACATTTTATCATTACCATTTCCTTCTGATCGCTTCAACAACACATCAAAACTCATTGTTGCAATATCTGAGAGCTTCTATGTGATAGGATAGAGGGATTTAAGAAAAGCAAAATAATAATATTCATTACCATCATCATCATCATCATGTCATCATCTGTTTCTAATAACTACGTGGAAAAAGAGGTCTTCCCAAGTTTGAAACCTCAAAAGATAATTAAATTAGCAATTGTTGTCACATCAGTATTTTCAAAAACCTTTAGGGACAGTGAGGAAACAGACCTCTCTCTGGTTTTTTTTCCTACAAAAGAAATAAAATTTCAATATTATTGAGACTCATAGGTTTGGTTTAGAATTCTAGAGTCTCTGGGGAAAGAATGATTGAAACTCACATTCAGTGACTGATCTTGAAGTAGCAGACAGATTTGTTCTTCTCTGTGGATGTGAGTCTCTTCAACAGGGCTGGAAAAAGATGTTGCTGATACAGGCAGGAAATTATACCAGAAAAAAACTATGAAATTAAAGCTGCACAAGGATGGTCTAAATTATGGAATTGAATGTGTTATGTGTGATTACTTTTCTTGTGAAATTTGTAGCCCTGTGGTCACAGGATCGAATCTAAAGGCCCTTGCATTCAGCAGGGTTCTTTCCAGTAACTCCAAATTTCAGATTTATAATCTGACACTGAATGTTGTGTAAACCCTACTTTGAAAAATGCTTTTTATGAACTCACTTTATTCCCTTTTTTTTTTTTTGACAAACACAGCAATCAGAATTCAGAATGTGTATTCAGAACTCCCTCTGCACCTGAACTTCAGGGAGCTGAAATCTGGTGCTGGAGTCCTGACCTTGTTAACAAACAATAGGAATTTTGCTACTGGCTTGAATGAAATCAAGATTTTACTCTAGTAGACTGAGACCTAGGACTTATTTCTTGGATCAAACAAGAACACTAGCCCTAAACATTTATCTTTGATGAGGAAGTGCAGTTTCAAGTCAGTTTGGGCTTTGAAATCCACAGTTCGGACTTCTTTCAAAGATGAGTTCACATGATGCAGGAGGCTTTGTAATCTGGGAATTTCATGCTTTAAAAAAAAATAGCTGGGAGCAGAATTAGTATGTACAGCATAATAACAGTCCACTTCAATTGCTATTTAGTTTGGAATGGTTGCTTTGAGAGCTTGTTGGAAAAGGGGAAAAAATGCGATGAGAAGAAATATTTACTGTGCAAACTTTGCATGCCAATAAAGAAATTATAGAGAGACTATTGTTAGGCTTGACTCTGTAATTATAATTGAGGCACAAAGATGATCAAATGCAAGACCATTTACAGTTAATCATTTTAACATTGCTTGATTTTTCCTATGAACCATAGAAGAGAAGAATCAAATAATGTTATACCACAAGAGTCTAAACCTTAGGTGGTGCAAATCAACTTAGCTCCTTCACTTTAAACAACTGAGCCCCTTTGCCTCAGCTGGTGGCTTGGCCTCACATATCTTTGTTACATTTTGAAACCACTTTATTGGAGGGAAAAATATAAGTTTGATGTCAACACAATCTAGCAAAGAACTTGCTATGCAACAGAATCTGTTTATAACCGCCTGGATTAATTCTTACGGATTACACAAGGAATTTAAAAACTGTTTTTCACACCAGAAACTATTTCATTATTTAGGATATTTATAATTTTTGAACATGAAAAGCAAAACAACATTTGTGCTGGGAAGCAAATGACACTATAATCACACTTACAGGCTCCTGGTGAGAGCAGCATTCCATGGTGGTAAACATATAGCTGGAATTCATCTCACATAGTTATTACCATCTAGATATACATGACCTAGTCTGCTTTTTCAACCAGTTAAGCTCCATCAGACAACTTCCCATCTCTCTTAAAACAGAAGTCATTCTGTAGATGTGTTTTTCAAAAAAAAGGTAGTCTGAGAACAGCTTAGATGAAACACTTTACTTTTAGGAGTCTAACTATAGGTGAAAAGAGTTCCATGTTCATCTTATCAATTCAGAAAATGCCATTTCAAACATATTGAAAAGGGGCAATGGGGCTAAAAGCTGGCACACAGCTACACAGAGGTAGTAAGAGCCTTCTGTAAAAAATCCTTAAGTTCCCATGCCCATTTTGATTTAAAAAATATTTTTGATCTTATGGTAAATTACTCCAAAATATTTCATCCTTATCAGTGATGGGGATAGAACTCAAACAATGAAACTATTCTGTTCCTCTTCCACTGTTCAACTTTCAGACTCAATATTAAGCTTCTATATTGATGTGGGGAGATGTAAGCAACTAAGATAGCAAAATATGAATAACCTTGTTCATAAGTGAACAAATTTGCCTGCCTGAGATTTTCTAACATGAAGCACATTGCTCCCCCAAAAATTTCTCTTCATTGAACCGTTTATTGAACCTTTTTTTAAGCTCATTTATAGTTTGGAATTGGAATGAGCTATAGTTAAAGCAATAGTTAAAACTGCTTTTGCCATTTTCATAAAGCTCCTGGTATAATCAATAACCTATATACAAAGGTGTCATTATTCTTTGTGTCAATCTGTATTTGTAGATTTCAGCTCCTTCTGTTCATTCCTTGCTGCTGTACATATTCTCTTCCTTCATAACAGTGTAAGACATCATCCTGGCCTCATGGTGCTCAAAAGATGAGTCAAATTAATATGTTTCCAGGATTCATGGGGAACTGATTAGTTGTAAGGTAACACACTGCCATTGTGATTAAGAATCCCTAGGGGATGCTGGACATCATTGGCCATGAGGAAAAAATCAAAGCTACTTTTAGTATCTACAGATGGGGCCACCTTCTGCTTTCAGCAATTGGCCTAAATCAGGATTATCTCCATTGATTTCCATGGTGCTCGTCAAGATTTATACCAGATGAAAACGTACAACATTTGCCTTTTTGGCAAAGGAGAGAAGATTATGCCCCTATGAAATTTCACTGAATCA